>PKRV01000917.1:927181-980167 GCA_003709505.1 Hyphantria cunea
CACCACGCCGCCACAGCTAACCGCCTCTTCGGTCACGGCCCACAGGCGTATCACGGCATCGACCGTCGAACGTCCCTCTCGGAATCCGAATTGGGGTCGGGGCCCACCTCGCTGAGGTGCCGGACGATGCGGGCAGAGAGCACCCTCTCGAACAATTTGCCCGCCTCGTCCAGCAACACTATGGGCCTGTAAGCCGCGACCGAGTCGGCAGGCCGTCCCGGCTTCCGCAACAGGACCAGCTTCCCGCTCTTCCAGCACTCAGGGAAGCGTCCGGACGCCAAGCTAGCGTCCAACACCTCCCTGAGGCGGTCCGACATATGGTCCCAACCCCTCCCCCATTCCCCTCCCCATCCCCCAAAGGCTGGCAACGTTCTCGATTATCCTCTATTCCATAAAAAAAAACTGCAATAGACTACTTTGATACTTGAGGACATATGTGTACATAAAAGCGAACGGAGCCCATGTCCTCTCGAGCAATAACTAGCGGTATATAATATTCTCATATTTTATCTATCGTACAGTTTTTATTTTGTTTAATTATAGAATATCATGCATTTATTTATGCATTCATCTAAATTAGAACCCAAAACTAGCTAAACGGTATCACTGAATAGATAAATAGACTCCAATCCTTGCTTTAATCCAACAAGTTACGTCGTTACCTAGGGAACGTTCATTCTGTTGCTAAGAATTGTTCGGTAAAATGTATCAAAGCTTACAATTAATTTGTTGAAACTCTTTCTAGTTTTCTTTGCTTTAAAAAACTGAGTTTATTCTTAATCAAATGACCTTCAAATATGAATTAAGCTACGGTCTAAAAGGTCCGTATTTTGTTTTTATTTGTTACTATTGGTTTTAGGAATTAAGCACCGTGTTTTTTGAGAATATTAAACTTGATACTTTTATGATAGAGCACGTTCAGCCATCGGTCCTG
The DNA here is from genome assembly GCA_003709505.1 of Hyphantria cunea. Classification (NCBI taxonomy): domain Eukaryota; kingdom Metazoa; phylum Arthropoda; class Insecta; order Lepidoptera; family Erebidae; genus Hyphantria; species Hyphantria cunea. Next base: position 928,116 of record PKRV01000917.1, read on the forward strand.
CATTTAATCTCTTCACGTTCGTGTCAGACAGCCGTCCCATCGGATTGTAAGGGTAAGGGAACAGAGTGTGCACCTGTATTTGTGCACACACCTGTATACTTTAGTATTTTTCAGTGTAGATACCGTGATCGAAATCTTCTTGGAGTTTTTTTTATGGAATAAGGGTCAAACGTACAGACGTATCATCTGATAGTAGGCGATTACCGCAGCCGATGGACATCCATAACACCAGAGGCATCACAAGTGCGTTGCTGGTCCTTAAGAAGGAGTACGCTCTTTTCTTGAAGGTTTGAAAGTCGTATTAGTAGATAGATATAATTTCTATACTATCTATGATGGTTTAAACATAAGTTATGTGTCTAAGTATATACATAACTATGAGCAAAATATAGCGAGTACTTCAAAATATTATTGTCTGTCTCACGCTAGTGAGTTTCATCCAGTTAGTATATATATCGAATACATGCGATGTCTTCGGATAAAACTACCACAAATATTTCGTAAATTAGTACAGTTTCAAATAAGCGCCAGCAAATCTCTTCAATTGTGTGTCAACGCTGTTATAGATACTATAATAGTTAGAATATGTCCGACGTATTCACCTATGTAAATATCGCGTAGTATTCAAATGCTTGGTTGTGTAAACTGAATTGTAAACTTCCTAGTTGGTCTAGCGATTTTGGAAAAAAAAGTAAACACCGAACTCATCTCAGATTGCTATTGATGTGTCTAGGCTAGTGAGTAAAGTAAATTCACGGCTTCATCATCATCATCATCATCAGCCTATCGTAGTCCACTGCTGGACATAGGCCTCTCCAATTTCACGCCACTTAGTTCGATCTATGGCTTCTCGAATCCAAATATAATTATATTTTATATTATTATTATCCGTTCGGCTTATTTCCTAATGAATATTATTCGTAAAAGATACTTATAAAATTTTACAAACCAAAAGTAAAATTTTATAAAACCCCCCACGCGAGCATTGAATCGAGTAATAATACGCCAAAAATGCCTCAGAACATTTTGGAAAAGAGCTGATATTCTAACACTGCTAAACCGATAATAATTAAACATAGCTAAGAACTACCATAAGGTAACTAACTGACTCTCAAACAAAAAAACAACATCGAAATCCGTATATTCGTTTGAGAGCTACGATACCACAGACAAACACACACACAGAGATATCGACCTCAAACTTATAACACCGATTTTTAGAGTACATTTATCCGTAATGTAATAATGAGTCAATTTTAAAAGATGCGGTCTCTCTTTAGGCGATTCTTGTCAGATTTATTCTCAAACATATTAAAATCAATATTTTTGTTTGTGTTTTATGAATTAACGTATTTTTGCATGCCATTATATAGACAACATGAATAATTATTATTGAGAAAATATAGAAATCTATTCGTGGAAGAACTGGTGTTTACTCTGTACGTCTAAACTTGTGCGACCATATCCACAACTTATCGGAATTTTTAAATTAATTGATTTACATAATATATGAATATGCACTCTTGTTGTTACAGATTAATCGCAGTTTTTGAAGCCCTGAGCACCCAATTATTCGGTGTGGTAATGCCCTCACAGTGGCATGTCGGATTCGAACCCACTAAAACCAACCGCACGCCAGTCGGGGAACCAGGTGTACCCTAGAAAGCAAAACCCGGGACCCCGACATACTACGGGCCTCCCACTGTTTGTAGGAGGCCCCTCCTGTGTAGGAATCTTAACGTCTCTATTCTATTCAGAACAGGGCGCGACTTCCTTATGGGGCTTCGCACCCTCAGGTTTGTGTTTATTTACGCTTTAATTAATACCTGATTCACAAACAGAGGTAAGAATCAGTGGAAATAACGATAATAAATAAATAAATATGTTCAGACCTTTTAGCACACAACGCCATCTAGTCCCAAACTAAGCAGAGCTTGTACTATGGGTACTAGACTTATATACTTTTTTTTTTGTAAATACATACATATTATACATAGGTAAGTTTTTTCCAACTATTCTCGGCTAACGCATCAGCTAATATTCAAAATGATTAACAGACGTTATTATATCCTAAAAAACAGGCTTAAAGAATGTTTTTCTTAGAAAGAATTACAGTTAGTCACTATACAATGAGATAAATAACAATAAATAAATAAAAGAATATTTCTGATATCTAAGACACAACGCCATCTAGTCCCAAACTAAGTAGAGATTGTAGTATGGGTACTAGACAACTGATATGAATACATAAAACCTTGTTTTTCTTAAATACATACTTACTATATATAGAAAACACCCAAACTCCGAAACAAATATTTGTAGATCATACAAACATTTTGTCAGACCCAGGATTCGAGCCCGAGACCTCAAGGACAGCAGTCGCGTACACTACCACTGCGCCACCGAGACATAATATATGACTAACACAATATTGACCTCTCAGCGTATTGGAAGCTACAATGTACAAAGATGTTTTTGTAACCCTTTTTTGAACACATTTAAACTGTCACACTCCCTTAATTGAATTAGTAGTCTATTATACAGCTATGTTCCCTCGTATAGTATTGTTCATTTTCGTAGTTAGTTTGTACTTTCGTTGGTTATATGTCTTTTTTATTAAAAATATGAACTATATGATAACTGTTTCACTTAATTATTTTATTCAAGGTTGTGTTCCCACGCTTTATAATAACAATTTTACAAGGTCTTTAATCGTTATTCTTCGTTCCATTTTAATGTAATTTAATACAAATTTATTTTGATAAATACATCTTTGTCTTCTAAAGGCTTCTGTTGCTATCCTAAAATACTTATTAAAACATGAGAAAAAAGTAAATTGCCATTAAATGGTTTATTGTGTTAATTAAAAACATTTAGGAGACCCTCAACAACAGCTGATTTACAAATTAATTAATGTTGTTGCTTAAGAATTAGGTCGTAATACTTTGAGATTGTTTTACTTTTAGGCCACGTACTCAAACTTAGCAGTAGCGTCGCAGCAGCAGTTGATGTTATTTTTTTCATTGTGCTTTCTGTGATCTTCTATAAGTATACGAGGTATGTTCAAAAAGTATCGCGAATTTTGAACTTTCGCGGATTACGTATATTCGAATTTAGATTTTTTTGTGGCATTATGTTGGTACATATGTCTCTTACTTATGCTGATAAGTTTGGCCATTTTGAATATTCAGTTAATTGTTCACATCTGCTTTGCTTGCGCGTGTTTGGGTTCTTCTTCGATTTTTACCTATTCAAAAAAATGGAACAAAGTGTGACATCGTAGCTCTCAAATGGACGGACCGATTTTGATGCGGTTTTTTCATATGAAAGCCAGTTTCCTTGTTGTGACTAAATTCGATCGTTATCAACACCTTTTTTCGGTCTTCTAGGGAATCTTCTTAGGAATGAGCCTAGTAAACGGTTTGGTATAGGTCGTATTTCTTCAGTTTGAACTGATATTGTCCAGTTAGTCACATATTAAAACGTTGAAATCCTAAAGTGTCACCACCTCTCTGCTGACACTATTGGTAAAAAGGGGACACGACACCACCAAGACGCTACTTTTTACAAGTATCAAAATGATAAATTTGTATAAAAAATATACTATATACAAACTTGTGACGTCACTGTTTAAGAACACTCAACTGTGCAATGTATATATGCAAAATATACGTTCTTTAATTAAAATTTATTTGTAATAGTAATGAAAACTTGTAATAATAATAGTTTTCGAGATGTCTTGTAACATTCGTTTTAAAGAAGGAGAGTTCGCTATGACACCTATGGACTAACCTTACAAAAACCCGGTGGCAATAAATTGTTTTTTTTTACCGATTGAGTAGAGCCACTGGTGAACTTATAAAGCTTGAGTTGGAGACACCTTTACAAATGAAATGTGAGAAGTTCTTATCAATTCGTTCTCTCCAAAAAAGTTATTCAAGGGCAAATTAGACAAAAATACGAGAAACTTCTTAAAAGAAAACGATAACTTTGAAAACATTTTTTTATATCTTTTATATTATATTTTCAGCATTTCAACCAATTTGGAATATTATACAAAATATATCTTCATCTTGGATTGATTTGCAGAAAACCATATTCAGTTTATTTTCATGCGTAAACGTCATTTGTTATTAATTTTACGTACACTATATTGTTCTGTAGTAGAAACTGAATACATCAAGTATATTTACTTAAAGCTTTACAAATAACCGGAAAAAATCCGCAATTTTCCATGCAATTTCTCAACTCGTATGCATAAGGGGTAGGACGCGGATTCATAGTGGCAATTTGTAACCCAGCTTGTTTTCTGGTTTATATCTTTTAACCAAGCGTTGACAAATATGTAGGAGACTTACGCAGGGCAAATATTAATGAACATGAATGCATGAACACGACTCAAATTAATTTGTAAACCCACCCAGCTGTATTCCCATGAATGCAAAAAGTATTTAATCTAACAGCTAGCATAAGTTTTCTTAGAACAAAAATTTGTGGATCACACTAAGTTTTGTCTGTCTCACAATGCATTAGAAAAAGCTTATAGGGTGACTATGAATGAACATGTCCTCGAGTAATTGCATATGATATGCGACTGCTGTGCTAGAGATCTCGAGTTCGATTGCCGGGTCGGGCCAAATGTTTGTATAATCTGCAAATATTTGTTTCGAAGTATGTATTTACAGAAAAAAAGTATAATATGCATTTGTATCAGTTGTCTAGTACTCATAACATAAGCTCTGCTCTGTTTGTGACTAGATGGCATTGTGTGTTAAATGTACGAACTATTTATTTATTTTTTTATTTAAACATCTGTTATCCAACTAACATATAACGACTCAGACTAACTCTAGAACCTAATGAGCTGGTTGGTCAAATGAATCTCACTTCTATACTTTTATATTACACATTTTTGACCCTTTTTAATAAATCTCTCCCAAAAATTGTTGAGAAGCGAGAGGGAAGATATAGCATGTCATTATCAGAGGTTGCAACAATAACATAATTTTTTAACACACGTTTATAACCTTGGCTTTATGTTTGTTTGTTCATAAATAAATTTGAAAGCGTATTTTTAGTTTCTATAAAATTTATATATTTTGTACTTATTGAGATTTATAACTATTCTCTACTTTAGGTTTTAACTTTTAAATACATATATTATTGCACTTGATACTACTCTACGGCTTTATACAAATAATCACGAAAAACTGTTCGTCTATTTTCCACCTCTCCAAACAATAAAAACTAATTAACAATTCTTTTGCGTGGGTTAGAGATGTTGGATAAACAAAACAATATTCTTATTATTCTTTTATTGGCTGAATTTGAAATGTTTAATTTAATAAAATATAAGGTTTAGTTGTTGTCCAGTTTATATTAAGACAATTTAAAAATAAATATCAAGAATATGAGCAACTATATAAATAAAATAATATATTATGTATAAGATCTAACACCGTTCGTGCTCATATTTCATATTAAATAGCGCACTTCATCATCAGTTCACTTGGCTTGGCTGCACGGTTGGCCTAGTGGTTTAAGTGGTCGCCACACTGCTTCCTACTGCGCCAAGTGTTGTGGGTTCAAATCCTGCATGGGACAACACTTTGTGTGATCCATAAATTGTTGTTCTAAGTCTGGGTGTACTTTGTGTCCGTTTCATGTATGTTTGTAAAGTCCCCCGCGACACAGGAATGTATATTCCTAATGCGGGTGTTGTCTTTTAAAAAAAAAAGAAAAAAAAAGTTCACTATTTTTAGCATTAGAAGGATAACACATCGCCTCGATCTAAAAATATAGAATTACTAGCTGACCCATACAATTTCGCTTGTGTGTATTTTCAAGCATGCTTTTCTCTCTGCCCTTTGATCTAAGTGTGATGTTGTTATCTTATCTTAAGCACGTGAGTATAACGTACACCAAAAAAAACTTTCGATTTCAGCTATTTTTTTGAGGTTATCGTGTGCAATAACTTGACACAAGAGTTGTACAAAATATATTGTTTGTTTTCATAGTTATTATTTTATGAACATCAATCAAGCTTACACCAGTCATCTAGTGGCCACAGCTGGTGAGTAATATATCCATCACATTTCTATTAATTTTGGCGATTGTCTTACACATATAATAATCTGCTGATGTAAAACATGAGCTGAGAGTAATGGTTATCATATTTAATGCGAGTGCAGACTAGATTTAATAAAGGTATATCTTTAATAAAACAATAATGAATTTGAATTATAATATTATTAAGTAGCAACACATCCCATAGCGAGTGATGCGACCGATCATATATAAGAGGCAGCAATCGGTGCCATCGGCCATTTTCTTTCGTCATTTGTCGAACGCAAAATATCTCCCTACCTTACTTACTGTATAATTTTTTAATTGTACAACTACCTGCTTGTGATAAACTAAGAAACAATTATTAATTGTAGGATTGCATTAAAACTATTTTTTTAAAGTTAATTTATGTTTTATTTTATAAGAATATTATGAATTATGTTATTAAAAATATTAATAATTAATCTTCACTTTTAATTCTATAGCAATTCAATTCTTTCGATTCAGTTAAATTACTTTAATCTTTATTTTTCCAGAATCATTATCGGACGAAACTGGTTTTTATTACCCGACTGCGAAAGAAGGAGGGTTAAAAGTTATGTTTATCGAGTGTATGTATGTATGTTTCTTCGGCACGCCCTAGAGCATAAACGGTTTGTTGTATTTTTATGTGAGTGGCGTCAATAGATTCGTCTTAGTCGTGAGAGTGATACTGAGTACATCAAAACAAAAAAAATACTTAGAAAAATCTTTTTATCTTTTGGGTCTTTAAATGAATTTTTCTTTAAAAAATTCGTTGTTTGCTTATATCAATATACTTTGTAAAAATAGTTTAATTCATTATATTTGTACTCTGATCTCTGTTATTTATTTCGTTAAACAAAACAAGCTTATGTTTAATTTTCAATTCAATGTATAACATACTACGTATTTATAATATCTGTTCTATATTTACATTAATTAATTTTATTTTCCTAACAATGTTGGTATCATTTAATATTGACGAACTTCAGCGGCTGTTAGAAGACTTGTAAGAGTAGGCTTTTGTTATTAAATTCAATATATTCGCCCGATAATTGGGTAGTCTATCGGCAGAACACAATGTAATTAATCATTGTAGTGGAACGTTATTGGAAAACATTTTGTTTGATCACTAATTATTTTTCAGGACCTTTGTTGTAAACAACTAAAGCTAATTACTTTAAACGAGTGTAATTTTATAAGTCTTAAGGAGGAATTTGTCTTTGTTTAGTTTTCTGGGCTGATATTGAAATCATCTTTTTGTTTGTATGGCTTTTGCGTCGGAGAGCCACGCTACGGTGTGAAGAAGCCGGCTCGACCGGCGTTATACCATGGTCCCGCTGAAAACACATGTGAAAAAACGCTTGCACTGTATTTCACCGAGTGAGTGAGGATATCGGAGGCACATATCCCAGTCCCTTCACCTATCCCCCATCTCACAAAGGATGGCAACGCATTTATGACACCTTTGGTGTTGGGGGTGTCCATAGGCGGCGGTAATCGTTGACCATCAGGCGATACGTCTGCTTGTTTACCCTCAGTTCCATAAAAAAGAAATGGGTTCAGGGCAACATGAGAAATGTGTATATTTGTACAGACAAACATGCACAGGCATTATTTTGAGATGCCTGGCGCTAATACTTCTTGGAAATATAATTGTTTTAAAAATCATAACTGTAGTAAATTGAGATAAAGAAAACAGACTGACAGAGGGAGCAAATACAGATAAGTAAGATAACTGATAGCGAAAGCCTGAAATAAAAAATTGAAAGAGATTTTAGTAGCAAAATAAATAGAAAATAAATTAATATTTTCAAACATCTAACACACAACACCATGCAGTCCCAAGTTTAGCAGAGCTTGTGGTATGGGTACTTGATAACTGGTATAAATACATACATTGTTTTTTTTATAAATACGTACATATCAAACATAGAAAACACCAATACTCCGAAATAAACATTTGTAGATCATACAAATATTTGGTCTGATACGCGAATTGAACCCAAGACCTCTAGCACAGCAGTCGCCTACCCTTCCACATACGCTACCGCAGTTAAATAACAAATCACTTTGAATCACTTTAACAGTACATGATTTTATCAATGGGGGCACAATTTCACTTTATTTTTATTAGTATTTCAAAGATATTATAATAACCACTTTGTAAATTCACTTATTTTATACAATCTAAATAAACTTCTTAAGCAATAGTTTTGGTAGAATTGTCGACATCGGCACAGTTTGCCATATCCAAAAAAAAAGCAATAGCTACACTAGGGAAATATTTTTTTCCCCATTATTACGTAGAAAGTCACGCTTCGACATGAGCGGATTGATTCAAATAGAGGGATACCCAGCTTAACACGAGTTTTCTGTAAGCCCACGATTTGAAGCTGAACAATTCAGCTCCTCAGCCAAAAACAAAGAAAAAATTACGGGATGGAAATAGGGCCTCCACTTATGCATACTTGAGTGAGACCAATTCCCCCTTTCTATGTTTCTGAGAGAACGGAGGCTATAATGACAGCAATGCCCTTACGATTCTTTATGGAGTTGCAGGTATCAATGAGAGTGGTGGTCGCTTATCATCAAGTAATCTATCTACCTCCCATCTATACAAATAGGATTAGAAAGTCAAAATTAACTCTGTCCGTCTATCTTTTACGCTTTTTTGGCTAAACCGCTGCACCGATTTTAATGATACTTAACCTGGAGATATTTTGATTGACACGGGTATTTCTATACCGTGATAACCGACATACACATAAGCGGAGTCGCGTGTAAAAGCTAGTATCATATATATTATTTTACATAAAGCTGAAATACAGATGAAATATTCGAGTAATAATGATACTAAGAATTTTCTCCAAATATTTTCGTAGTAAAAAGCAGGTATATTCTGTTCTTTTCGGTTTTATCAAGACATGTCATGTCTTACCTTTCTCATATTATTTATCTTGTCCTTTCTGAGGTTATAATGGCCCGGAATTTATTGTTTCTACATTATTTTTTACATATAATCAATGTTTTACCTCTAGACAGACAGATCTCGGTTATATTAATGGGCATGTATATACGAAATTATTAAAGTATACCATTTTATTTTTTCGTTGTGTTGTTTGTATTATATTTTGTTGTGAAAATGCTCAAATTAGTTTACAATAACACGGTTTACAATAACAGCTGAAAATGTAGTTTGTGTAAACTATTCCTGGTTGTGTAGATATTCTTTGAGCCCGAGATATCATACTTTTGAGTCTTAAACGGTATTGTAAATAAGAATCCTACTAATAAAACAATTAGTTTTTTTTTTGTTGAGAACTTACTAGACATATTTTGCTATGAGGAGCTTGAAATCCTTCTCTGCAGTCGTATAGTACATCAATGAATAACCGAAAGTGTGTGTGCATCGGATTCAATCACTGTTTTCGTTTTTCGTGCTCACCACAAACATTGTCTGGAAAGTTTCGTGATTTTTCTTTTAACTTCTTGCGGAGAGCCGCGTACAAAATCTTTTGATCATATACTTTCGGGCTGTAACTGAAATCTGGTTGGACCTTTAAAGGATCATACAACTTCTATAGAACTTATAAATCCCAATAGAAACATTATTATTATTATATTAATGTTGTATTTAATTAAAGAGATATGTTAAAATTGAAAAAAAAAGCTTTCGTTTGAACCTTCGCAGCCATCTCCGAGTTTACACTAAGAATATTGATATAACGCCAATTATGAAAACCTTTGTAAATACAAAATATTTTAGACAAAAAGTTCTTGTGTCGCTTAGAAAACACAGTTTCGTCACGAAAATCTGGTTCAAAAACAAACAACGAACAAAATTTACTGTAACTTGTCGTCTATAATATATAATAATATAATATAATATGTCTAGACATTTTAACACACAACGCCATCTAGTCCTACTACTAAGCAGAGCTTGTACTATGGGTACTAAATTACTGATATTAATACTTATATACCTTTTTTTTTATAAATACATACATATTATACATAGAAAACACCCAAACTCCGAAACTAATATTTGCAGATCATACAAACATTTGGTCCGACTCAGGAATCGAACCCGAGACCTCTTGCACAGAAGTCGCATTCGCTACCATTGCGCCACAGAGGCAGTCTTATCTGTTATAAACACAACAGAACCAATAATATAAATACATATGCCACCAATATGATCGATGGCTTATAACAATATTCTATAATTTTTACTTACAAATCCAATCTAAACACTGAACGGCACGAAGTCTCCAAAAGAAGGTTCCTCAAAACCACCCACGTTCGATGTCTAAACAGCTTTTAAGAAATATAATGGAAACTGTAATTTTGACGAAATCGTTGTTGACCGAGCTCTCGTCTTTGTTCGTCATAAATGGATCTTATATAAATTTATTATCGCTGGAACACTTTAACTTTTATAACTGCAATATTTACTAAAATAATAGCGACTTGCCCTGGCTTCGCATGTGTTCTAAACATATCATTTTAAATTATTTTTAATGTTTAGGAGTACGTAGTCTTTTTGGCTTTATTTTTATTGCTACTTAACGTCTCTTGTCACTCACCTAAATAAAAAACTGTTTAAATTTTATTATTCTTACCAATCTCCCTAAAAACTAGTAATTTTTATTAAATCGATGCATTTATAATTTTTGTGTGGCTTAGGAAGAGTTAGTAGATACACACAAAAAAGTCAGTTCTACATGCACAAAAAAAGCGTATTTTTTCTATACTAAAATACTTATATGCTACTAAATATTAAAGTTTGAAAATTAAACTAGAGCTGTTTTTGATCAAATTTCATTGTTTTATAAAAAAAATAAGTGGAACATTTATTTAGAGGTTTCAAGTGAGTACGTAAGAAGACAAATGTGAATCACATGTCCTTCCAACACAAAGGGAGGGTCCTCCCATCAGGCGAATTAATCATGCCTGGCGGGTCATTTCCAGATCTTGGGAAGTTGTATATATGTTAATCAGCGCAAGAACTTCTATTGCACGATGCAGGATTGGTAGATTCATCGTATAGTACATTACTCAGTAGTTCCTGTGTACCTGCGGTAGATGGCGCTGTAGTATGTTTTTGTTGCGCTGTATGAGAAAGTTGCTACACAAATATAAAACCCTCTTTGCCGTGAAAATCTCTTAGGACCGATAGTCTTTACGGGATTATACAATTAAGTGACTTTGTTTTATGCTCAAGCCAGGAGGTAGATTTCCGACTGAGCATGTACAGCAGCAGATTCCCACTACAGTACTATACTGTAGTGGGAATCGGCTGCTGTACATGCTACCGACTACGATATATACAAATAGTAATATGAGTCCAAACTAAGGAGCAGTGGCCGCTGAAATCTAGTTTTATTAATCTTTGGACTAGTAGTACTTATTCATTCCATAAACTGAGCCACCAGGAAGATAATTAAAATTTCAGCATCTCCTACCACTTGCCAAATTATGAATATGATCTGATATTACATCAGTTGCCTATTTCCATTATTGTCACCTTTGGGAGTAGCTAGAGATTCCCCTATACAAGGGAGTCTACAAGCCGTATATGTTTGGGAGTACATCGATGTAATAGGAATTTTCATTCTAGGCTGTATAATTTCCAATAAGGGCAAAGGTGAACTGAAAAACATACTCTCACAAACTTACATTGGCACTCAAGAATAAATCGAATCAATTACTGGATGAAGTTCCTGCGTCATATTCAGAAAAGCTCAAAAATAGGTCAGTATGCCTGAACACAATATTTTAAAATCACTAAGGAAAATTCTCGACAATGCTGACATTCTGTAGACACGTGATATTGATACCCCATTCCATTCCTTTACTCTGACAATGGCATTGACGGAATGGATGCGCACAGATACATAGAGCAAAATTATGTCTATGCTAAAAGAGCTTATATTTGTGATAAAAATAATGTCATACGTATGATTTAGAAGAATTTTTATGCGTTAATCAACAGTTGATTCCCAGTAAATAGGAGCAATCCCGCCCACACGCCCGCCATTGTAACTCTTGTACACCCGAATCAATAACAGTGACCCACTATTATATGTTTATATGTGATTTTATTTCTACAGTATGTATGGCAGAATTCAGCTCAGCTGACACAAGATCCCCATAGTGTACCGCCCCAGATGTCATTTGTAAGGGAGATCGTTTTTTGTTTTTGCGAAAGACGGTCCCCATTTCATGTCATCCACATTTTTTATATTTTTTATCATTAATTCCATCACGACGAAGACTTGAAGACTCGAAGACTAAGAATTGAAGACTTGAAATACCTGACATTGGCAGAAATAGCTGATCCGGCTGATTGCCATGTCATCAAAAGAAGAAGAAGTCATTTGTAAGCTATTTAGCATTATGTTACGTTCATTGTACCGAGGACCACATTCCTAGAGGACATGATGAGCCGACTGTTCACAGCTAGAATCAGGTGTTAAGCATTGACACAATGGTGATTTTTATNACATATATACATATATATTTTACATAACAATACAAATTAAGAAAGATAGATAGATAGTCTTAATTAGTATATAACAACACAATGATCCACCTCGAGCCATGTCCTTGAATGCGAACAGATGGAAAGAACTGGTAGAGGTGGCGCCCTTTAGATGATTCATCCCATCGTTGTTGCCTTCCTTCCTTATAGAAATTTGACTGTTGTTGAAACCATCTGTTATGTAAACGTATTACTAGTATTATAAGAATAATCTTCCATATCTGCTACTCGGCTGTTAGGTCCCTAACTATACATAGCCTGCACTATGACCAGACAGTTGATAAACATATTTAAATATTACCATAATACAGGCACTTACCCAATTTAAAATCAGACGGCTATGTCTGGAGATGAAGTGGAGATTTTAATATTAATAATTATGTTCTTGGAATTGTTACCTAGCAGTATTTTTAAACAAACAGCTTGCTACATCTTGTGTTACCGTATAATATATGTATGTGTGTTGAAAGTAAAATCAGAAAACATAGGCTTAAAAAATAAATTGCTTCCAAAAATAATTAAATTTTATGAAATACTAAGTAGTAAAAAAAACAATAATGAGGCGCTTCAATTATTTTTCTTTGTTAATACGAAACAGTAACTTAACTTTTGACTTAAATATTTTCTATATTCTCTGGAACTAATAGTAGTTTTGCTGTAAACAGTATTTAATTCTCAGTTTCAATAATAGAATATAGAAGACTAAAAAATATCTATTTACATTATTTAGAATTATGTTTTAGTGACAGCGATGAACAAAGCTATCACGCTCAGTGGTAGAAATTTAGTGTTTAATAGTTGATCAACATTTTTTTTGACGCTCTCACATTTTAAGCCAGTCCATCTAGATGAATACAGACTGCCCAAGAACAGGATAGTGGGCACTTCCTGGAAGAGTCCCTCATTTAGCAGCGTATTCGATTAATTGTTTGATCTAGACATATTGCTTGCCTCGAAGACACAATAGTGCTTGAGGTCTCGGATTCAATTCCTTGGTCGGTTAATATTTTGTATGTTCTGCAAATATTTATTTAAGATTATAGGTATTTTCTATTTATAACGAATTTATTTACAAAAAAAAGATAATATGCATTTATATCATTCGTCCAATCCTCACAGTACAGGCTTAATTAGGGACTAGATGGCGTTGTGTGTCGTATATCTTATGATGTCAGTATAAGATATTAATCTTGCACTTCTTTTATTTAAAAATCCGAAATTTTAATCAAAAGCTCTCTATCTATAGGTCTCTTCTAGAAATATATTTCAAAATCTATGTTATTCATCACGTTGCTTTCAATTCTGCCAATATCACATGTATTGTAATCAATAATTGACTAGTCTCATTTCGATATCAATAATTTTAACTTAGGTTCCGAATATTTTTGGTAATTCAATATCTTAGAAACAACGAAATCGTAAAAGATTAATCAAACTTATGATATTAGTCTACAATACTTGGATTAGTTTAGTCTAAGGATTGTATCAATATATTTTTAGGGTTCCATGCCCAAAGGGTAAAACGGGACCCTATTACTGAGACTCCGCTATGAGTCCGTCTGTAACCAGGCTGTATCTCATATACCGTGATACAGACAGTTGAAATTTTCACGGACGGTGTATTTCTATTGCTGTTATAACAACAGATACTAAAAAACAAAATAAAATAAATATTTAAGGGGCTCCCATACCAGAAACGTCATTTTTTGTTCGTTTTTGTTCGATTTTGATAACGGCAACAGGTAGACGCTGGAAATGTATTGATAATTATACGGAATCCTTCCTGCGCAAGTCGGACTCGCACTGGGCTAATTTTATTTTAAGACGACTATAGTTAGTAGTGGACACGCTGATTCCAGCACAAACGGGTCTGTTCAAAGAGGGTCATACCCTCGCACTGAAAATCAACGTAAAATGGCTGTGTTCGTGCTGTCATGTTTCGTTGGTGAGTACAAGACCAGAGGCCCAATAATGCAGAAGCATTACAAGGCCGTCATGAAATGGGTCACCATGCTGCATTGTATGCATTCGCAATGAATATGGTGACCACCACTCTTGGATTCTGCTTCTGCTTTCTAATAAATACACATAAAAGCAAGATGTATTGTATCGTTATGGAATTTGACAAAGTATTCAGACGCAGAATAATAACTCGTGGATCACACAAAGTATTGGCCCATGTGGGGATCGAACTCACAACCCTTATCGGCGTAGAGAGCGGCAAAGTGAGCGGTTAATCTACTACACCAATCGCGCAGTCAACAATAATAGCTGCATCATTCGCATACAAATTGCTTGATTGTTTAACTATATGTATTTTAACTGTTGCTGTTGGCTATTGCCAAAAAATTTTGGAATAACGACGGTGCACCTGAAAAGGGAGAGTGGTAGGCATTTAGAAGATGGTCCAGTAAATTTACCTGTGTGGTGCACCTGGTGAATATTGCGGGAAGGATGTGAGCAGTGTAGGACCGACACAGATTGTTGTGGAGCCTTTAGGTTAGGCCTAGGTCTAGCAGCAGACATCTTTCTGCTCATATGGTGATGATGCCTAGCTATTGCGAAATATCATATTTATCACTGCCTAGGTGGCGCAAGTGGTAGTGACTGCTGTGTTTGAGGTCTGGGTTCGATTCCCGGTCAGATGAAATATTTGTATGAACTGCAAATGATTGCTTCGGAGTTTTGGTGTTTTCTTTGTATACATTTTTTATATCACTTGTCTCGTACCCATAACATAAGCTCTACTAAGTTTGGTACTGGATGGCGTTGTGCCTTATTTATATTTTTGTTTATTTATTTATATTATTTGTAATAGTTTATAGTCAATTGTATTTTAAATAGCTAGAAATAAACGATACATAAATGTAAATTTATATATATTAATATTTTAAGAATTACTAATAACCCGCGTAACTTGGTCTGCGTGTCTCAAAAGAAAATATGTGATAAAACTATCGTATCTTGGGCTAACTGGCAAAACACTAACTAATAAAATCATGAAAATCGATTAGATGATTTTGTAAGCAACAATGTGACACGATAAAATAACTAATATATGTGTATAATGTGTGTGTAATGTAATTTATTTAACAATTTTTCGATCTCTTTCACATATATGTTTAAACTTGAAACTTATTACTTAATAAATAAATAAATATTTCCGACAAATAACACACAACGCCATACAGTCCCAAACTAAGCAGAGCTTGTACTATGGGTACTAGACAACTGATATAAATACATAAATACTTTTTTTTTGTAAATACATACACGTTATACATAAAAAACACCCAAACTCCGAAACAAATACTTGCAGATCATACAAACATTTGGTTCGACCCGGGAATCGAACCCAAGACCTCAAGCATAGCAGTTGCTTACACTACCACTGCGCCACCAAGGGAGTCGTTATAATGTTCTAGTACCAATGAAACTGAAGAATTTTAATAAAAAAATACATTAATTTTAGCAATACTTGTATCTCAAAGCTCCAATTACATTTTACGATAGCGTTGCAGGCCAATCGACTGACAGTAATTTATCGACCACCCTCATCGGACAGGCGCAGCTTTGTTGCACCGGTTACAGCACAGAGCTGGACTGAGAACTATAGCGGCTACACGGTGTGGTGCATTGACTTTTTATAACAAAAATATTAAAATAAATTAAACAGTCCTCAGTCCTTTTATGTTTACATCGTTTTGCAAGTTTAAATGGAAAAACAGTATTGTTTTCAAAAGCAACATGGTTATTTTATATTATTTACAACAAATACAGATTGACATTTGAAGGTATTCACAAAATATAAATTTAATTTTGCCATCTAATCTTTATGCTGTTGTCTCATTTTGTCCTCACTTAATATATATTACTACACTTAATTATATACACTTAATATTCATATGTATTTTTTTAAATATTTTCCTATGTTAAACAAAATTTATAAAATATGCATTAGTAAAGTAAGTTTATACGCAACTCCACCCGCGTATGTCAAATATCGCTGTAATTATTTTACGGGTTACTATAAAGCTAAACACGAGTATGACACTCACAAAAATGTTGCTGTCTATTGTGAAAGAAAAATTATTTTAAAATCGGTTTAGTAAATCCAGGTGTTCCTAAAACCTCACAAACCTCTTATAATAACCGAACCTCTTCACCTTTTCTATCCTCTTGTAAAAAAAGGTAGTAGAATTGGTCTACTTCATACGAGACATCTCAATACAAATCGGACTATCATCACACTCTACTTAGTTTGGGACTAGATGGCGTTGTGTGTTAGATGTCCGAAATATTTATTTATTTTTATTTATAAATTATGTGTAACGTGTCTTATTACAGATACATGTAAACCGCAAATCGGCCACCATTCACATATTCACTGTTACATTTATCAACTACTAAATAAACTACAGAAGAACAACTCCGAAGAACAATTTTGTGAAACCGTTATTGAAATCATGCAATTAAGTAATATTTTTGCTTTATATAAATATCAATTTAAATACTTGGACTGGTTAAATTATTACAATTTTAAATTTTATTTAATGGAATAAAGGGCAATCAACATGACGGTAAGCGATTACCGCCGCCTACATGGACTGGATGGACACCTACAACACCAGAAGTGTCACAAGCGCGTAGCTGGTCTTTGGGCATCCCCCTTATTATATTATTATATTTTTGATACTTGAAATCAAAAAAAAATCTAAGATTTCACAAAACATGCAAGTGTTTGAGCTAACCTAAAGTGTCTAGATAGTTTTTGTGCATTAACTTTTCACAGGTACCTTCGTCGAGTATCCATACCCAAAGAAATTGACTTTCTGTAAACGATTTACACTGTATCGTAAATAATACGATTCCACTGGCTTTCAGAAGCGCAATTCAAGTGTATCAGTGCGAGTGAATTGCACTCCTGTTCACATACACTTGTTACGTACAGTAATTTTATTTTATTTGTGAATAGAATAACCTTATTCATTTATTTATTTAATCGTTTACCAGTAGTTATTACACTAAAACATTCTTAAGTACAAATAAAACAATCTAAGTGTACAACTCATGTAGGTAAATACTACATGCATAAATTCTAACAGTATTAAGAAAAAAATACTCAGTATCTATAGAGGTCGTCCAAAGAGCAAGGAAATAAATGTCCTTAAGGACGACAATTAATTAGTACATGTTAATCGTCAGTAAGAGTGTGGACCTGGTTCTTAAATCGTTGAAATGTTGTGCCAAATATATCTATCTGACTACTGTAGTGATTATATTTCTTACTATGCCGTGAAATAGGAGAGTTGGAACGTAAAACTTTCCTTCGAAAAGGTGAATGTAGGAGCTATACTATAGCTGTACTATGCAAAGGTAGGTTTATACATATGAGCCTGCTAAAGTGACTTTCCTTTGTCTGATGGAAAACATAAACATAATTTAGAATAGTGGTCTCCATAGTCAGAATGAATGCAGACAAAAAATAATGCAGTATGGTGACCCACGTTATGGCGTCCTTTTGAGATGCTTCTGCATCATTGGGTCTCCGGACTCACTATCACCAACTAACTACGACAGCACGAATGGTGCTATTTTAGGTTGGTGTATTAGGGGTCACGTGGCGTGGCGATCCTCGCGCTTTCCGCGGTGAGCTGTCGCCAAGCTCGACAGGCCCCTACTAAAGGAGGCGGCCATTCTTCACTCTTGGCTGTCTCCGCAGGCCCCGACCGAGGAGGTTGACATGGGGGCTCGCCGCTTTCGCGAAGCGATAACGCAGATCTGCGATGCGGCCATGCCCCCCCCCTGGATTCGAGGTTGTCGACCTCCACGGAAGGAGGTCTACTGGTGGTCCCAGCAGTTGGCGGATCTCCGTGCGGCCTGTACCCGGGCCCAGAGGTCCTACACCCGCAGCCGGTGGCGTCACCGTGGAGGCAGCGGGGAGGGCCAGCTTCACGAGGAGTACCGCGAGGCGCGGAAAGCTCTGAAGCTGGCCATTTACCGCGCCAAAGATGAAAGTCGAAAGTAGATGCTGGAGGGTCTTGATCGTGACCCCTGGGGTCACCCATGTCGTGCGGTGCGTCAGAAGCTCCGCACGGCGCCCCCCCCCCTTGCCGAGACTCTCCAGCCCAGCTTCCTGCAGGAAGTGGTCGAGGGCCTATTCCCGCAGCGGGCGGAACACACGCCCCCGTCGATGGCCTATTCGGTCGGAGACGACGGGGGCATTGAGCTCGAAGTTCCGCCCGTCGGGGAATCGGAGGTAGGGGCGGCTGTTCTTCGGATCCGATCCAAAAACACCGCCCCCGGGTCGGATGGGGTACCAGCCCGAGTGATGGCCCGAGTCCTCGATCATATGTCGGACCGCCTCAGGAAGGTGTTGGACGCTAGCTTAGCGTCCGGACGCTTCCCTGAGTGCTGGAAGTGCGGGAAGCTGGTCCTGTTGCGGAAGCTGTCACGGCCTGCCGATTCGGTCGCGGCCTACAAGCCCATCGTGTTGCTAGACGGGGCAGGCAAGTTGTTTGAGAGGGTGCTCTCTGCCCGCATCGTCCGGCACTTCAGCGAGGTGGGTCCCAACCTGGTGGACGTCCAATTCGTGTTCCGAGTGTGGCGTTCGACGGTCGATGCCGTGATGCGCCTTGGCGCCGTGACCGAAGAGGCGGTGAGCTGTGGCCATAGTGGTCAACTCGGTCCTCGTACCGCAGTCAGAGCCATACGCGGATACCGCACGGTGTCGACAGAGGCGGCGTGCGCCTTGGCCGGTACACCCCCGTGGGATTTGGAGGCGGAGGTGTTTCGCAGGGTGGCAGCACGGGACCCTTTCCTTCCGACTGACGCAGGTGCTTTCAGGGTTGGGGTCTTCGGTATCCTCACTTACTCTGTTTCACACCGTCTTTCTGTGATGACTTTAGCTATAAAATCAAGACAATTGAAAGTATTTCAGGCTTTTATTGTAAAATATACGCATCCCTAAGCAGTATGTTATTCTATGCCTGCAGTAGACTGTTGTTGTGATATGATGTGCTATGAGTTGACAGTTTCGTTGCCACATTGTAAATGACTTCACAATCCAGAAATTAGGGGGAGAAGTTTGAATCTTCGTACTTTTTATTGGAGTGTGAGAGTTAGGGTCTAAACCCCAACGCCTCGGAGAGTACGTAAAGCGGTCGGTCCTGCGCCTGATCTCTTCCGGTCGTGTCGGTTAACCGCCCCATTGGATTGTAAAAGAGAGGGTACAGGGAGTGCATCTATGTTTGCGCACACACTTGTGCACTATAACATCTCCTGTATAGTAGTCTGGTCTTCGTTGAAACTAGCCGTAGTGGCCGTATTCAGCAGTGAGAACATCGTCATCATTTTCGGTAATTCAGAAAATTTTTACGGAAATGAATGAGCCGGTATGGAGTTCGCCGAATCAGCTGGTGTTTAATACTAAGAACAAGACAAACAACTATTTATTTACTCTTTAACAACTTCAGGACCGTTTTAAAACTTCGAATACAAAGATTTTCATACCCAGACACATTAGTGTACCAGACGCGGCAGGTGTAACCAATGATGCATAAACTCAAGCTTTTTGAGGAGCTCTGTCAACTACCTATACTTGAAAGAGAGGTATTTAACGTTGGCAGACTATCCAGTTACTTGCAAAGACGGTATTCATTCAGAGCACGTATTAACGGCTTATGAACAGGTTATTGATTTTCCATTTATCAAAAGAGGTGGTACTGCTAAGTTTGTTTTTGGGGTTTTGTTTACTTTGGTTTCATAGAATTTATGCCATGTAATTATGAAAAGGCGATTAAATTTTGAATCATCTATCGAGATAAAGTTTATTCTAATTAAAGTTATCTTTAAGATTGTTTTACTAGATTCTACTTTATAACATTGTCCGAGGCAAGCGACAAAGTCGTTTTAACTTAATTTGAAAGTGTAAGTTAAACACTTTATAGGTTTCAATGACTTAACTTTGGAGATAACAGTAAAATAACTTGAAGAATTGAGTAGTTTTTTATTTTTTATTAAAATGTTGGCTGGATGTATTATTTAGTGGTTCTTTAGTCGCGGCATGACGCTGTCTTATGTTTTGTATATAATCGTAAATAAGAGTATCTGTGTCAGTCATTATTGCTGACGATCCAAAATCACAACAAAATCTATTACTAACTATTATTTTACATTAGCATAAAATTATTAATTAATAAAAAAGGCTTTGATTTGATGTCTATTAATACGTGATTTTTGTATTTTATATAAAAATCTTATTGAGTATATAAAAAAACTTTTTACTAATGTTAACTGCTCTACTTGAAGGTGAAGGCCCCCTCTAAAGATGACCAGGTCTCTATTTGTGACTTTTTCTCTCCACAGTTTTACTTCCGATAGGACCACAATGTAGATCTTTGTATTTTCTAGTGAATCTAGTTTGTATCCACGAGGTGTGCAGGAGTCGCTAAATTTCTTACATTGTATTTTAATAATAACAACAATATTAATGCAGCCATGCAGTAAGAAATAAAAACTTAAGGAATAAGGATGTGATTATAAATTAACATTTTATGCACATTTAACTCTAACTGTAATATCTGTAGACGACGGTATTTTTTTTATGATATAGGAGGCAAACGATCAGGCGCATCGCCTGATGGTAAGCGATTACCGCCGCCCATGGACACCTGCAACACCAGAAACATCACAAATGCGTTGCCGGCCTTTTGAGAAGAAGGACGCTGTTTTTTTGAAGGTTTGAAGGTTGTATTGAATATGAAGGTCCGGCAATACCGCAGGCGACAGTTCATTCCACAGTTTTGTTGTGCATGGCAGATAGTATGTAAGTATGTTATTACAATATCAGCTGCAGACCTCTTAGTGACTTTACTTCATTAATAATACCTATTTTATTAACTTGAATGATGTGTTTTATTTCATTCTACAGTACTGTTCGAATCGTAAACACTACTATAAACTGACCTTTTATAACGCGGAAATGCACAGGTATAATTGTATGGCTTTCTGATGTAGTGCAGAAAGTCATACGACTTCTTCTTTGCACAAAATTTAATCAAATTACACACTTTCCTGTTTGGTCGAGTTTTAATCTATTGCGTACAAACAATACTGTTTACATCATCTCTTGTTGAGAAACCTTTATCAGTCGACTCTCAAACACAACCTTTTCCTAAGATGAGAAGTTTTGGTCTACTTTACCACTTTTGTAAGACAGCTCTGCCAATTGATCCCACCCTCTCCCTTCCTCTACAGAACAACACGTACTGGCGTCGGCAGTCACTGCCTTAGAGTCGAAGAAATCCGCACACGAACCAAACGGTTTGAGTCTTCCTTCCTGTGACGAGCTATTAAAAACTGGAACTCACTACTAGCGCATGTGTTTTCCTCCCAATACGATCTCGGATCCTTTAAGCGGGGCGTGAAAAAGCATCTCACTAAGCCGCCATAGTGTGGGACGCCATACTGCGCTGTCTGCTTTCGCAGTGAGTATGGATCCCCCACTATTGTATTCTGTTTGAGTTTTCCATCAGGCTGAGCAGAGTCGTTTTGACGAGTTTTTAATGAAAAAAAGTTTGTTATGGAGCCTGTTGCAAGTTTACCATCTCTTTGTAGTGCTTAATATTCCCGCAGAAACAACTCTTCTTTTTTTTTTTACCTGCTGGAATGCCTTTAAGCGCTTCGCTCCCCCCCCCGCGGGGAGGGGGGGGTTCGCTTTGTGTGGGTTGTGTGGGACTCCTGACTGACTCGCCAGACTACCCACTAAACCACCACGGTGTGCCACTCTGCGCCTGAGACGGGAGGGATCCGGGAACCGCTTTCTTACGCCATCCGGACCCCTCCCAGCGCCTGCCCGCACTGAAGCGGGCACCGTCTCTAGATGTTAAGACCTCTCAATGTGGGCGACGTACGGCACACGCGTAACGTCACCCCCCTCGCGGGTGGCCTGTAAAGCGGATGGGGGGGAAAACCCGTCCCGCCCATCCGCGGCCACACTCAGGGCGGCATGAGGCGCTGACAGGCGCGCCTCCGCCGCCCGGTTCGCCGGCGGCGGATCGGGTCCGAGTGGAGATCGTCCTCCCGGGCCTTCTCCGCCGCCTCCTTCTGCGAGATGACTTCCTCGCAGAAGGTCGCGACCGCGGTAAAACTGCTCTCGCCGCCAGCCATGGAGCGTACGACGGCCGGCAGCGAGAGATCTCGGCCCGACGCTGCGGTTCCCAAGCGGGGTACACCGCTAGCGTGTGCTGGGCCGAGTCCTCACTGCAGTCGCAGTGGTGGCAGGTGGGATTCAATTCCCTCCGCGCGTCCGAGTGCAGGTACTTCCCGAAGCAACCGTGCCCGAAAAGCACCGGAAAGGGTCCCGTGCTGCCGCCCTGCCCACTCGAGGATGACGGGCTGGAGCGTCTCCACGGTGGCGAAGCCAGCACGTGAAGCCTCCAGCCGCGACGACCACCGAACCATAGTGGCTCGACGGGCGGCTTCACGCCACTCGCGTACCTCTTCGGGCGGAGGGCGCATGCCACTCTCCGCCCGGAATTCAGCCACCCTTCGAAAAACTTCGGCGAGCACTTCCGCCTCCAAATCCCACGGGGGTGTACCGGCCAAGGCGCATGCCGCCTCGGTCGACACCGTGCGGTATCCGCGCATGGCTCTGACCGCCAATACCCGCTGAGGCCGCCAGAGGCGCGCCTTGTTTTGGGCGGTCAGAGCCGAATCATCTTCCTAGCCTTTATTATCCTCAAGATTATTTGGGGTCGGCTACTAGTTCAAGCGGTTTTACCTGAAAATCAGTTTTTAAACAGAGCGACAGGAATCGGACCTCTGCAACTCTAATGGTGAATGGAATTCGAAGGTTAAACTAGTCGTCAGTATATTTGAGGGCACTGATTTTCCAATAACGATTGCCATAGTTGTTCATATCAACCTGGACCGACGGCTTAACGTGCTCTCAGAGGCACGGGTGGGACACACCGCCATCTTCGATACTCCGGGCTGCTATTAAGAATTTTTCGTAAGAAAAACCCAACGGCAGTTCGACCCGGGCATCGAACCCGAGACCTCTTGATCTGCAGTCGCTTACGCTAACCACTAGATCAACGAGGCAGTCACTATGTCAAATACTACTACATTATTCTATAACAAATCGTATATAGGTAGTACTAGACCTTTTATATAATTTATGAGTCAACATGTTCAATCATACCTTACAAATTAACCTCTCTCTAGATTTTAATGTAATCAACTTTATATTTCTGTTCATACCTTTAACACTAGACGGTTTTGTTCATTACTCGTCAGCTAAATTCTCTACACGATTTCGCTGACAGTTACACGGGTTCACACCATTTTCGATACTAAACACACATGGTAAAATGAACTTTATGGCTCTGTAGTTAAGATTCATATTTAATTAAAGAATTCTTTATAGGTATATGGTTATAAAAAGTATCTGCAACTGGGGCTTAGAAATAAAGACGAGGACGAACACACACACATGAGTAAACACATATATGGTACCGAAAGGATCGTTTACTGTTAAGTGAAGTAGAATAAAATGCTCACAAAGTCGAAATTCCTTTAATTAGAGCAAAAATTCCAACAATCAAAATCTTCTGATGTACTGATACAATATATTTATCTGAATAAAATCTTAAAATTCACTCATCTCAGGTAGATACGGTACAAACTGTGGTAACTAAACACACCTCTAATTTATATAAATAAATAAAATTTAAATACCTGTTTATAATTTCAAATTTCAAACAACTTTTCAATAATTGCAAATGAAAATATAAAAGGTACTTGTGAAAATATTAAAGGTCTATTTGTTATAGCTTATCTCTTGAATGACTCCTTCAATATTGAAGGGACCTTTACTGGCAGATAGCTGATAACGTAAAGAGTACTCGTTCGTACTATTACCCTCAGTTGTTGTTGTAAAGGTATAACAATATCTACTTAATGATTTTTTCGGTCACTTCTGTAGTGCAAATGTTTTTTTTCTTTTCGGCACAATAAACACCAGATGTGATATTTGCCTGTAATTTATATTAAGTTAATTAAATTTATTTAAAACAATACAGTGTCGATATTATAGTGTAAACGAAATAACAAATAAAAATGAGAAGTGTGTGTCTACTTGTGGACTCGCGTTAGAAGTTACACTTCTTTGGCGTAACACGATAAAAATTTGAAAAACTAAAGTGTTGTCTATTGCTAACTTAAGGTTGTCGGTTTTTCGTGAAGGTGTGCGCGCGCATCCTAACAAATTACTCTCATTATTTTTCCCTAACGCGCCATAAGAAGCATAACTTAAAAAAAAATATAATATAGAAAGCGATTATTAACACGAGTTTCAGTAGTATTATAGTGATAAAATCTGAAAGTTCGGCATGGCTTATTAAATTGAAATTTATATATTGCGCAGAAAAGCCTTACCTTCAATTAACCCTGAAACGTTTTCTGTGACTACTATAGGTACGTTTGTTACACAAACTGACAGCAACATACTATTATAAGCGATTCTAAGAACTTCCGACTAGAAGGCAAACAAAACGATGGAAATAATCGAGAACAGGAGTCGTATACAATTAAATTTGAACCTTATTCCTACAGCTTCAGGTCCTAATAAAACTACATCTGATTCAATATGGTTAGTTTCCAACTCACCGCTGTATTGTCTGATTAAATGGATTCCAGTTATGTCTGGAGAACACTAGACATTGCCTCAGCGTAAGAAAAGTTGAAGGTGATATTGGTCAGGTTTGTTTGTTTTGAATCAAAGTTAAAAAAACAGTAATATTTTTAGATAACACATATGAATACAAACATAATGAATGACAGATTTACTTTAGTTTTGCAGTGAAAACTTCTTAAGGCGCGTTCTGGGTGAATCAATCATGAAAATCTTGTCATCGTCACCGCACGGTAATAACTCGACGATACAATTCACACGTCACTTAGTTTTCACTTCCATTTTTGTAGTTATATTTTTCTTTAAAAGAATTTTATTTTTTATCTACCCATTTATCGTACATTAAAAAGTTATTAAGATAGAGTATTGGGTATAACCTTTTTTATTTTCAAGTTCCTATATACGTATAAATCATACAAATAAACTCAAAGAATGCCTGAATATATCTCGTTAGTATTCATATTTAAATCAAACCCAACTGTATCGGGAAAATGAATTTCTTTGTAAACGGATATGCTTACGTAAAGCCCATATGCTACTGAACGAATGAATTTAAATAATGTTCATGAATGTATTAAAGCAGAGTGATAGAAACGTAATTGAGTGTTTTATACAAAAAACTTCTCAATCAAAATTGCTTGATATTCCCAACAGCGCACTTAAAAAGAAGAATTAAAAGTTTGATTTCTTTTTTCCGGAGAATTGTAACTTTTGTATTGATGAACTAAAATGAAAGTGTTTACTTTACTTTATATAAATCTGTAAACATACCGAGATCAAAATAATAAACGAATTATATTATACCTTGAAATGAGCAATATTTTATATAATATGAGTCTCGAAAACGGCTCGAACGATTTTCATAAAATTTTGTGTGTGGGGGGTTCTGAGGCGCTCATAGCCCAGTGAGGTGCTCATAGCCCAGTTGCACTCGGTGATTAGAAACAATCACCGAGGGTAAGTAACGACGGTGCGATCAGTACCGTCGTCAGTACCACTGGTGGCATGTTACCATGAGCGTCTCCGTGATTCGGAGGTCCCGGTTGTTATCGTAAGATAACAGTCGTGAAGCTTAGTTGAAGCGTAGCCACAACGTTGTTTTGCCAGTCCCCAACCCGCACTTGGCCCGTGTGGGGACATATGGCCTTAACCCTCTCCTGAGAGGAGACCCGAGCTCAGCAGTGGGACATTATGGGTTGTTGATTTGATTTGAAATCGATCTAGCAAATATTTATTTTCAGAAAATTTGCCTAAATCAATACTGAGCAAAGCTCGGTCATCCAGTTAATTATTATCTTAAACTAAGGTGCCAATTACTAAATATTGAAAAGGACCCCTTATATATTTTTATAGAATAGGTTGCAAACGAGCATACGCATCGCTTAAAGGTAAGCAATTACCGCCGCCCTTGAACACCAGAAGTTGGCCTTGGGGAATGGGGAGCGAGGAGGGATTGGTATGGGTATCCCCACTCGCTCAGGTGATCATATCACTCCGTTCGAGCCGGCCCATTCGTAATAACCATCATCGTCATATCATATCATGTATTAAAATCTTATAAAAGGTTAAATATGCCTTTGAAGCTTTGGGTCTTATCTTCGATTGGAGAAAAATACTTAATTAAAACTTTTAATTTAGCTTTCTTCTTTTGAAAAATGTTCAGAGCGTTATAAAATATGATATTTGTAATCGCATTAAAATTGTTTCAAGGCTCTGTTGCACCGGTTACAGATTAATTTTATGATAGCTTATTTGACAGATGGTTTCACACAATAAGTAAGCTAAGCTAAATAGATAAGCTATCCGAACCTGATAGGTAACCTGTGAAACAGGACCTAAGTCTTAGCCGTTAAATTCACGGCTTGTAACATAAATGTGTGAGTTATAGTACAAGAGCCCGTGAAGATCGACTTACACCCATCTGACAACCAGACCAAACTTTTTTTTAAATTTATTTATTAGTGAACACATCTATGATCCTATCTCAAAACTATCATAACTATTTTCAAAATGAAATTAATTTTTAACACATTTTTTCAACTCTTTCACTCTATTTATAACCAATAAAATTAAGTCCCAAATGTTAATTTTCTATATAAAGAATGTACCTAAATAGGCTTGGTTACTTATTTATAAAATACATAGCTTCCTGGTAAAAGGTATGAACAGGTAAATTAATATAGGTAAATACACCGAGCTTATGATTATTCGAAATTGGTAGCAAAATTAAGGGTATAGAAAAAAAGAAGCAAAAAATAAATGTCTGGACAGCTTTGTGATAGCTTAGTGTTGTTATTTACTATTTTATTTTCGATAATTTAAAAAAAAATTCTCATCTTGTTTTCAGATGGGTGTAAGTCGAACTTCACCGGCTCTTAGACTATTAGAGTACCGGTGTTTAGGTATGGCTAACTAGTTACCAACAAGAGATCCTTAAATGAGATAAGTTATTAAGTGGCAGTTATTGAGTAAAGTCTTGTCGTATTATTTTGCGTTTTTGGTCTATTTCATTAGTCAAGTAAGAAAATATGTATATATAATTTCTCCTACGTCAAACTTTAAATAGCCAGATGGTAAATCATGTATTGTATTGTAAATCTTATCGTGAATAGCGCTCGTTACGCTTGATTCAAACAGACAACTTGGTAACTCAAAAAATATTAAAAATATTTCTTCCAAGAAATGAAGAATACCTAAAGAATTCAGAATATAACTGATAAGAAATCCTTAAAACCTAATAAAGTATTATCTACAAACTTTCTGTACCGTAAATATATAAAGGAGTGCCTTCAACTGAAAACCTTTCGCGGCCCAGACGGGATGGCGAGCCCCTGTGTGACTGAAACAAAAGATACACAGACAACATGATAGAGAAGTGAAGCACAATGGTATTGACCTTGCCGTCACTGACGTCATTCTCGACCTAGCTGCAGCTTCCCACCTTTAAATGTGTGTGTGATCCAGACCCTGAAACAAGTTTGTGTGAGTTTATTTTCTTGGTAGCTACGTTTGTGTGAGTGTTTCCAGTGTTTTAACTACGTTCGTTGTATACGTATGGGTGTGCAACAGGCGAGGTTCTGTTTGTGTGTGGGGCATTGATTTCTTGTCTCCTGTAAACGCAACACTCAACAGGCATATTACACTGTTCACGTGTTTCGGCAAACATAAAGGCTTTATTAAGATAATAACATTTGCTTTGGTGGTAGCTTTTCGTAACAAAGGAGATTCTGTGTAGAATTAGTTGACTATAAGGTAACGTAGTTATAAAACCGTGTTTTCGGTATCTTGTTTATGTAAAACATACTATTAAGACTCTTTATTTGATATAAAATTTGTAGTGTAGTATAATAAAGTTAAAACATATTGATCTATATTTGAGAAATTAATTGAACAGAAATGATCAAATGAATACTTTTTATCGTTAAATATATCAAAAGTCAAAAGTAACACAACTTTAAAATGTTAAGTCCGGTTACCACTATTGTGGAGTTATTCTCATATAGCGTATTAGTGTTGCTAATAGCCGCATATAGGTACATATTAGGTATATAGTTGCTAAGGAGAACCAAACGTGTATTGTTTCTCCTTAGTGATCAGTTGTACGCCTGTTATGCTCTTGATCATCTTCTATATCTTCCAAGCCTGCCACTACTTACTATTGCCAAGATTATTTGGGGCAGCTACTAGTTCAACTAGTATTAATTGAATATCAGTTTTTCCATGGAGCGACTGGAATCTAACCTCCGCAACCTTGAGGGTGCACTGAATTTGAAGGTTTAATTAGTAAATTTGAGGGCACTGACTTCAAAATAACGATTTTCATAGGTGTTAATGACAACCGCGACACGGCTATCCGACCCGAGACTTGTTGATAGACATTCACTTTCGTTAACCGCTAGATTAAGAGAGATTGATAACCAACAAGGCAGGCCACTAGAACAAATAGGCAGACTACTGGTCGTCTTCTGACGGCTAGTATTTAAATACTGTAGTAAATCTGCCTGATTGTTTATATTTTGGTAAAAATGTTACTTTTTTTTGATATTTAATTTAATTAGAGCTTATGAATGGATGCAAGGTAATTTATAATAACAAAAAAAGAGGGAACCTTATAATTTTCTCTAAACCTTTTAATTTTAACAGACATGAATAATTTGAAAGAAATGAATAAACAGAAAATCGATTATCTGTAACGTTTTTATTCCGGTAATGTATTTTCATAGTCATACTATAAATACTAAGTATTGGTGATCTAAATATTTTCCTGTAATACGAAATATAAAACATGTCAGTAATTTAAAACATATTAGAAACAATAATGTCACCAATACTGCTTCTTTGGTGCAAGTGATAGCGTTGGCAACTGTTGTACTTGAGGTCTTGGGTTCGATTCCCAGGTCGAAGCAAATTTTTGTATGGTCTGCAAATGTTTGTTTCGGAGTTTCGGTGTTTTCTGTGTATTATGTTTTTGTATTTACAAAGAAAAGAATATATGTATTAATATCAGTTGTCTAGTACCCATATTACAAGCTCTCAGCTTAGTTTGGGACTAAATGGCGTTGTGTGTTAGATATCCGAAATATATTTTTTTTTATTCAGTTTCAATTTGTAAGTTGGCGGTTAGCGTAAACGACTGCCAATCAAGAGGTCTCAGGTCGGATTCCTGAGTCGGACTGCTTTTAGGTTTTTCTTACAAGACGTTGTTAATACCAGCCCCTCGGGGGCCAAGTCAAGCCGTCGACTCCGGTTATCATTAACCACTATGACAATAATATACTATAATATACTGACATCTAGTTTAATCTTCGAAGGCTAAGAAGAAGAACGTTACATTCAGTTTTGTGGAGAACGCAGCTACATTATATGGCTAAATTTTTGGTAAAGCTACTTCTAATTTTTATTTCTTATCCTTCTTTCTCCACGCTGTCCCTACGTCTGTTTCTCTGATTGAATGATCAATGGGCACAGTTAAAAAAAAGTGAGAATCATTAATTGTATTTTTTTAATCTGTTGAATTTGTCATTCGATCTTGAGCTAAACCTTTTTTTTTCTTTTCTTTAAGAGAAATCCCGCATTGGGAATATACATTCTATATCGCTGGGGAATTTACAAACAAAAATGACGCGGACACAAAGAATACCCAGACTCAGAACAATTATTTGTGGATCACACAACGTATTGTTCGGAGTGAGATTTTAACCCACAACACTTGGCGCAATGGAAAGCGGCGTGGTGACCGCTTAAACCACTAGACCAACCGTGCAGTCAAAATTTGAATTTGAAGTAAGCCGCACAGGATTAGGAGATGCAAATCATTAACTTTAGTAAACTGACTGTGCAAATAAGAACAATAATATTCGCTCATCTGACACACAACGCCTTCTAGTCCTAAACTAAGCAGAGCTTGTAATGTGGACTAGACAATTGATATATATAAATGGAAAATATATCGCTACTCTGAAACTTAACTATGTGTAAAAATTTTAACAAGCTTTTAGAAAAAATTATACACTGACCAAATCGAGGATCTTTCCAGACAGACGGCCTATGCCCCCTGATTATCAGCCATTTCATCAACTGCCTCGGTGGCGAACATTCTGGTTAGATTCCCGTATTGGAATATATATTTCTGTGATCTGCATATATTTATTTCAAAGTTTGGGTAGTTTCTATGAATAGGTATATATTTTAGATATAAACAGGTATATATTAGTTCCAAACAGCTCGACTAAGATCGCTTTTTTCTACCCTTTTAATACATTTTTTCTTTCGATTTTCGCATTGAAAGAAAAACCAATATGTACGGAATGCAAAATACTACACGAATTTCCTCTCAAAATATTTCAAACTTGCAAATTTTCTTTACACTGCAGAATACAGCGGTCAAAGAAGTCCCTTAAGATATCTGGCAGACCTTGACCGATGCATTGAGATCTAATTCTGTAATGCGAGCACGTCGAAATACTCTTTTGATTGATTTCTTATGATTATTATTACAAGTATTTCGTTCATTATTATGCACTAGCTGTCTCCACCCACTTCTATATTAGTAATGTATACCACTACTATATTGTATGCGGGAGAACCACGCTCCGGCATGAATGGGCCGGCTCGACCAGAGTGCTACCACGGCCTCATAGACAACCGGAGTGAAACAGCGCTTGCGGAGTGAGGATACCGGAGGCCCATACCCCAACTCCTCTTTTCATCCCCATTCTCCTCCCTATCCCCCTAAGGCCGGCAACGCACTTGTGACGCCTCTAGTGTTGTAAATGTCCATGGGCGGTGGTAATCGCTTACCATCAGGCGATACGTGAGCTGGTTTGCCCGCGATTCCTTAAAAAAAATCACGACCAAAAAATTAGTCTTCCCCCTTTATTGCCATAAAAATTGTTACATAGAAAAACTTTTTTTTATTGTTTGTATGTATTCATTTATTACTATTACAGTATGTTAGTTTAATATACTATTTATTAATATAAAACCATATAAAAAATATTTGTAGTGTAATTTATACTCTAGATTATTAAAAGTAGTCTCCATTGGCTGCAAGACAGCCACAGAAAGTAATTTAAACGTTTAGGCCAATTATCAATAGCAGCACGCGCTCTTCTTATGGGAAAATTCTTCACTACCAATCGTATGGATCGTTTTAGAGACTCCAAATCATCATGGCGTTTAGAGCAAGTCTTACTCTCTAAAATTGATCATAAATCGTAATCCAGTGAATTAAGATCAGGATTGGTTACGACCAGTCATCGGCTCTGGTGAAGTCCGGAACGTTCGTTTCTAACCAAGATTGGGTGAATCGAACTTTATGTTCAGGCGCCGAGTTTTGCTGAAAGGACTATTCTTGGCTAGTAAACATGGTGTTGTTAAGAGGCTTAACTACCTTTTCAAAAATGATATTTTATATTCATATACTTGTGCCGATATTTTGATACCTTTTTCACAAAAATATGGCTCGGTCACTCCTTCACAGCTAACACCCCATCAAACCAACGCTGAAGTCGGATAATTCCCACATTGTACTCTATTGAGCATGATGAGGTCATTTTGTTCATTAAAATATTGCTCAATTGTAAAAAACGTCATCCGTTTACATTTTTTTTCTGTGTGTGTTGCGTACCGTTTAACTATTTGTTTTGATTACACCACCATATTCTTTATCAGTTAATGACCATAGTGGTTTTTATAGGCTGTAAGCCTTAAAGTCAACGTTTAAAATACGCTGCATAGTTCAAGGTGCTATATTCGTCTCCCGAGATTTTGCAGTTGCTGAGACATTCTGATGATAAGCTAAGAGAAGAAGCTAGAGTATCCCACCCTTTGTAAATCCTTCTGGAATCTTCTGCGCAAATTCCATAATTAGTGATCTCATAAACAATTTAATGATATTTTATATTGAGCAAATATATATTTCAGATGCGATGAACATCGAAGATTAGTGTAAGTGTAATTTACTAAACCATCTGTATGTCGTCGACATTAATTTATCACTTGATCAATTTAAGACGGCGGGCGACGTGTAGATTGCTTGTGGCTGGGAATTCAATGTAATCTATTATTCAGGCGCTCAAATTTATGTTTAAGAGATTTATTTTTTCTATTTGTATCTCTATTAGCATACAAGTATTTAATCAACTGTCCTTTCAATTTTTTGTTTAAAATTTGACTCGTCTTGAGTATCTAATTTAAATAACATGGTAAACCTTTCTGCCACGGAAGGGAGCACAAAAACTTAATTAAATTTATGCAAATCAACTGAAATATAGTTATTCAATTCGTAATTTACCTGAAACTTTTTGTAAAGAAAAAATAATATCCACTAGAAAATACATACGGCTGTGTGTGGTTAAAACATGGCAAAATAGAAATTAAAGAGAATAATTTATGGCCCAACAAAAGAAAAGAACAAAGAGCTGAAAGCAGTGTATTATTTGCTTTGAGGACGTAATTGGTAAAGCAGAGAATTTATAAGAAATGACTTACTGATGGCTACATACCATTTAACCAATTAAATGGTTTTCCTATTTTGTTATTATTACGTATTCTTTAGTTTCAAAGACAATTTTATTTATCGATACTCAAGACTTTAACAAGCCTTGCATTTGCTTTTTTGTAAGCATAGTCAGATGGTTTCAATGAACAAATACAGTTGGTTACAAAATAAATATTAAAGATATAGAGAAGTTTCTTCTCTGGAGAAAGATGACAAATTTTCTTAAATTATTTTCAAAAAATGAAGCAGTGTTGTAAGTTTTATAATGAGCCAACTCATGTTGTTAGAAGATTTTTGGTGCTTTATGGTACCTTTTGCATCTTCTCTGGAAGAATATAATGCTAGTGCTGTTACTTTCTTACCTTTATAACTTACTTAACCTCCTGGCTGGAGGAGGTGATAAAAGCCAAGAATTTTAATTCCGCATATACTTACCACCATTTCTTACTTCCTTTACTATACCATAACTATCCAGACTTATAGACTACTGTATACTCCATTGGGCGTTGGCTCCATTAAACGGGCGTTGTTTCTTGGTGGTATAAACAGTACTCAAAGAAGTCGTTCCTAGTAAGTCATTTGGCCATCATGTAATGACGCCTCTCTGGCAATCCTGACATAACCAGGCTTAGGAGAATTGCTCTACCAGCAATCTGTATCATAATCGTTTAGGGTTTTATTACCGTTTGTGAGATGTGTCAAGACATAACTATAATAGTTTTATCTTATTAATCTCCCTGAACCAGATTAATTCCCTTCCACGGACCTTAGTCACATATAATCAAACTTTATGTAAAGATGTATGTGGAATTATTATAATATTACTCTTTGCAGTGGAATTCGATCGCCGTTTGATTATACATACATAAAAATTATAAGATTTGCTCTTAAACTTATAAACTCATGGCCTTCGATGGAAACGGACGAAGAAAAATGGAATTATCTCTCAATAATGTGGTCATCCTTTTTGACAATATTTACATTTATGCATTTTATTGGTGGCATCATGTATATTACTTTACATGGAAAATATTTGACATTCATGGAAATTGGATATGCATATATTACAATGTTCATGAATGTTGTTATAGTAGTAAGTGCTTTTTCTTGTTAACTATCTTATTAAGGAATAAAACTACAGTAGGTAGGTACAAAACTGGCTAGTTTTGGAAAAGAAAAGTGATTTATTTCGTGTTCACATTAAAGTCATTATTATTGAAATGATATTTTTACGTATCTAAAAAGAGTTAACGTCAATCACGACCCTTAAAAACTACAATTTTCTGTCCCAACTTGTATAAACAGAATGTTAAAATTGTATCATCATATACTTTTGTATTTATTTAACTTTAACTATATTTCACTAACTTTCGTCAGGAATACAGAAATGGTAAAAAATCTAAATAAAAACTGTTTTTATTTCATTCTAATGGAATTTTCACTTTTTAGTCGAGACTATTAACTCTAACTTTTTCTAAAAAATATCAAAACGTGGCAAAATTATTTCTGACCCGAATACATTTATTTTACTTCAAAAATTACTCTATATATGCTATGAAGGTAAGTGTGTTGGACATTCGGAATTACTTTTAGTTAATGGCGTATTGTCGGAGTAATAATTTTTTTCTTACTTTCCTTGCAGATACACAAACGCATCCACAACACATAACACAGCTATACAATACTTCTAACAGTTCAGACTTTAACAGGCGTTATATTCTTCTGTGTCATGCCGATATTTAACTGTTGTTCTTCTGGTTGCTACAGAAATAGTGTCTCCAAGAACTTAACTTTTAATATCTCTGTTTACATTATATATCCATTCCATACCTATTCGAGTACTTACGAGTATGTTTTTATCTCTTTTTTTAATTGGTAAGACGTTCTCAATTTTTTTCATTTATCGATTTTATTGAAATTCCAAAATCTTTATCAATCTTTGGTTTTTGAGGGAAGTTTCAGAGCAAGCAATCAAAATATTTAACATCCAAACTTAATGATATTGTAAAAGGAACTTTGTCTATCTGCCTCTTTGATTTTTACGGCAAATCTGCCTTAAATTTTCATAAAATTTGGAGAAAGACAAAGGAAAATTTTAACTAAGTTCTTACCACGACAGGCGTTTGAAACATCATGTCAAGTTACTATATGATTCCGTTTCTTTGTTCTTTCACGTTCTTTTATTGTACGTATTACATGAGTGGTTTTATTTACAGTGTCTTCTCGACTTTGGCGGCAACTTGGTTCTGCATGTTTGATCTCTTTCTATCTGTAATGGTGTTCCATGTATATGGTCATTTTAACATACTACTTTGTAAGCTAAATTCGTTTCCAAGGCCAACTCTACAATCATATAAAGGGCTTAATGTGCATAAAAAGTACTCCAATATTGAGTTACAAGTAATTACAGATTTTTTAAAAGACTGTGTTGATTATCATAAACTTATTGTATGGTGAGTGACTTATTTTATTTGAAGCTACTGTACAAGGGTCTCAATTAATAGTTTTTGGTATAAATTTAATCTTAATATGGCTAATTCAGGATATCGATTATATTTTATATATTTATATTCTCGTATCACTTTGTTGCTTATACTCAACTCCGAAACTATCGAACCGATTTTCATGATTTTATTTTCAAATGTGTGTTTTCCTGGCGTGCCTAAAAGAGCATAGTAAATATTACGTTTAGACCTATAGAAGCCGAGATTGATGTAAAGAGGCGCAGTTACGTGGCTTAGTTAGTGTTATATAAATTATTATAAACAAAGTTATTTGTATTCTAACTTTTCAATGAGATTAGATTTTTTTACTTATAATAACCTCCGACCGATTAAAGCCATTACTTATAAGTAAAATGCGTTATGTTTTTACGTGATCATAAAATTGATTGTATATGTTTTTACCAAACTTTGTAATAAAATATTTCCAGTTTCACAAAAGAAATGTCAGAGGCCTTCGGTTCAATGTTATTCGTATATTATACTTTTCATCAAGTAAGTGGTTGCTTGCTGCTTTTGGAATGCTCACAAATGGTTAGTATCTTTCGGTAATTAATATTTCTATTTGATTTGAGCAATGAGCTTTGCAAACTACCAACCCATGTTTAATGAACTTTGCAATCTATCTACTATTTTTAATGGGATTTGCAATCTGCCAGCATATATTTTAAAGCTCTGCAAACTACCAACTCCTATCTAATGAGCTTTTCAAACTACTAACCCATTTTTGTCGTCGCTGCGTGCTGCTGCTTTGTAACTATTGTAAGAATGCAATCAAAAGAAAGATTTGTTAGTTTCAAGCATTGATGAGGTCTAATATGTAAAAATTAACACTCACAGAACCTTTTTATCTTTATCATATATTCAAAAAATCAAACGACGGTCTTTGGCCATTTATTTTATAATAAAACTATATATAGAAGTATCTCCATACCAATTTCATCGATATCGGAGCAGCGGTTTAGCTGTGAAAGCGTAATAAACAGAGTTACTATGGAATCAATAATATTAGCATGGATATAAAGAAAAAATCTAGTTCTCTATATTTAGTTATGTTACATATGTATTATTTTATCCTGATTTTCAGACCACCGAAGCTTTGGTTCGTTATTTGCCGATGACATTAATATTGTTTCAACAATTGATGCAACTTTCCATCGTATTCGAATTGATTGGGAGTACGGTATGATCATTTATCAATCGTAATGTATAAGCTTAAGGTTTCAAAAGCAAGAATCTGATACATTTTAAGATGCCATCACACTTTATTAACATGGTTCCTATTGACTAAAACTAAAACTGAAAAGTATCTGGATTTTTATGTATAATAATAAATAAATGAATATTTCAGACAATTAACACATAACACCGTCTAGCCTCAAAGTTGTACTATGCAAATTAGAATGACTGATTCATTACCTAAAATAAATATATTTTTTTGTAAATACATACATATTATATATAGAAAACACTCAAACTCTAAAACAAATATTCACAGAACATAGCAGACGCTACCACTGCCTTACCGGGGCAAATTGTTTATATGTTTAACCATAGCGCCTAAACTACTGAACCAATTTTAAAGATGGACGTGTCAATAGGTTTGTGATACGGGCTCGGGGGATAGTTATATGAATAAGCTAGTACACTATGTACAGCTAAACTTTGTAGGAAAAGAGCATGACCGGCAAAATTTTATGAAATCCATAGAAATATTATCAAGTACGTCTTTTATTACTGTTTGATGCTTTATGTGCGTCGAATTTTCATTATTGTTTAAAATTGTTTGGCAACTGCGCGGAATACTTTATGCCAAAATTTCAGTATAGCTGCGAGGTAAAGGCTTGTACGAGAACTTCAGTTCACGAGTAAGGTCAGCGACGGTCAAAGCATTTTTTGCCTTAGGTTAAAGCTGCGACCTAATATTTTCAACTGGATTGACGTCAAGGGAATGTAAGGGCCAATACGAAACGTTAATACCGATACACCGAAGCAGAACACCGCTTTCGAAGTGGCAGAGCCGACTTCGGTGTTTAGGATCATTATCCTCTTGCTTCGGTGTTTAAGATCCAGAAATCATTTTTGTGTAGAAACATCTTCTTAGCCGATGGCAATAATGCTTTTTCGTTAACTTTCGTCCTCTGAGCATCCAAAGTACGGGTAAATACATTTACGAAACATGCACCTGTAATGGGTGTTTCGCGGTTGGTTGTTCTTTACAATGCCTTAAAGGCAGACGATTTTTCTATTCATACTTATATTTTATATATATTTATGAATAGAATTCCAAAATTTTAAAATACGCCGGTAACGTTATTGTCAAAAACTTTG
The DNA here is from genome assembly GCA_003709505.1 of Hyphantria cunea. NCBI lineage: Eukaryota > Metazoa > Arthropoda > Insecta > Lepidoptera > Erebidae > Hyphantria > Hyphantria cunea. Next base: position 966,281 of record PKRV01000917.1, read on the forward strand.
TGAATATTTTTTTCAAAAGTTTTACGTAGTTAGGCTTACAGTTTTTGAAAGTTTTTCTTGTTAGGCTTAGACTAGGACCTAATATGCTTCGGGTGGCGTAAGAAAGAGATTCCCGGATCCCTACCGTCTCAGGCGCAGAGTGGCACACCGTGTGGTTTTGGTCGGTTTGATTCCGACACACCGCCCCGCCGCAAACCCCGGTGGGTTGAAAGCCCGAGGGGGTTTACACACGAAAAAAAGGACCTGATATGCTATGAATAACTAGAACAAATCAGAATCCTGTGTAGATCAAATCCAAAATCTTGCGCCTATAACTTGATTTACAGTGACTTAAAACATAAGATTTAAATCTTTACTTTTTAATATACTTTAAACTCGCAATCCAGTATTTTCCCTAGAGCATCGCAGAGCAAAAGATTAAAAACAATTAATGTTTCTTAATGAATTAGAAAAAGTAAAATACGACCAGTGCTTAGAAATTATTACAGTCTTTTAATTTTCTTTTTTATTTAGTTCAAAGATTTGTCATTTTGCACTTTTACTTTATATTTTTTCTAGAAATATGTAATAAGCGTTTTTATCTGATTTTAGCTAAAAATGTAAGACATTCTGAATGGTATATTTAATCAACCAGTTAAACTTAACGTCTTTGTATAAAGTATTGCAATATGGTAAACCCTATAGTTTTTTGTACTAGTTAGTTTTATACTGCAATTTGTTTCGATATATTATGTACTTCTTCAAAATATTGACATTAAATAAATATTCAAATTTAATATAGTTAACTTAAGTAGTAAACACGAAGACTTTTTTTCACATATTAATATTGTAATTTACAGAGTGAAAAACTCAAGCACGCATTATACAACTTACCTTGGGAATCTATAGATGTAAAGAATAGGAAAATGGTTTTCTTACTGCTGATGAACTTACAAAAACCTATACATGTGAAGGCCTTGGGTATCGCAAATGTTGGAGTCACAACAATGGCTGCAGTAAGGTTCATTCTATTAACACTAGAAGACAGCGTAGCAGCGTGATGAGATGTTTGAAACTATTGCTAGGTGCTTATATGTCCATATCGGAGCAAGGGGAGCTTGCTTCGATATGAACATATAAACACCTCTTCGAAAATTTCGACTCATTTCATCTTCCTATATTTTATCATGCTCAAGATTACTTTTCTAAGTATGGAAACTCCCACGGGCCATCACATCACCGGAGTTTCTGGCGGGGTGTGTCAGAATCGGACCGACTAATACACACGGTGTGCCACTCTGCGCCTGAGAAGGAAGGTATCCATGAACTGTTGTTATTAACTGGACCATTATATTTTGACACATTGGGCAACCGTTCAATTCTTCAATTTATTCCCTAGGGTGAAGTTGCTTAGGTCAGAGAGTTTATTATGTAATGTTTCCTGTTATTAAATCAATTATTTTGATTTTTTTCCAGATATTAAAAACATCGCTGTCTTATTTTACGTTTCTTCGTAGCAAGTGAATAAATGTAATCAATTATTCGATATCAAGACAATATTTTTAAGATTTTGAATTTGTTCCTTAGAATGTGTAGAATACAAAGGATTAACAATAAAACGATATTAATAAACATGCAAATTTTATTCCTATTTGAGAAACCTAAATCACCTCAAACACTAAGCGCTTATTTATTCTCCTCTTTCAATAAATATATTTTATTTCATGCTTCATTTAACATTACGTATAAATATAACGCTATACTAAGTAAAAAAGAGAATATCAAAATTACTATAACTTTAAAAAAAAAGAAATATTGCATCTAATTTATGGCATATTATTATCTGTAACTAACTTAATAAATTCCTAAAAATAACAGACAATTTATAATTTAATTTAGTTTTAAATTTAAATGTCACTTTGTTTAATCAGGAGTAAAAAAGCAATTTCTTTGTAAGTGGATCTTTCCTTAAATAATAGCAATATAGTACTTTTATATCTTTTGTTTGAGATGATAAAATGATATACGGGCTAAAAATTTATGTTCAGGAAAGCTAGATAGTTAGACAAAAACAAACGGTAAAAAGCGATTATCTTGAAACGAGGAACAAATAATATTACAGCTAAAATAGCACTTAAAAACCTTAAATAACATTCCTTTTTTAAACAAAATTTTTAATGATCAGAGAGAGAGAATTCTACAAATATTGTTTAAAATTTCAAGCTACGACCAAGTTTTTATAGTTTCTCTTAAAGATAAGAAGCGATAATTATATTATACGTGTTTGTTTATATCACTATTTATACGTATAATTGATATAATTGTCGCTAATTCTAGATATGCGTATTATACATACTTAGAACAGAGATAGATATTTCTTACTTAATAAATAAACAAAGTACTTTATAGTAGATTTTGTGTAGATATACACTTAGCAAAAGACTGTCCTTTTGTAAATTTTATTAATTTTTCATAATCCTTATTAATTTGGTTAAGATTATGAAAAGTTGTACTTAAAATTTCAATGGACTTACATTTACAAACTTTCTTTTTGTTTCTAAGTGTACGTAATGTAGACCGTTTTTCATAACTTATTTATAACAACTACTAAAGTTGAGTTTTAATCATAATTATACTTTGGGAAAGTTGAAATTCATTAATTTTGTGTAGCTCCCAACGGGTTAAGTAGTAACGGTTTAAGAACACAAGTTCTTATCATCATATTAGAAAAATGGTTGACCTTATTTTATTATATACAAAATATCCCTAAAATAAAAGTTAGTGTATAGTTAAATATCTAACAATAACCTAATGTTATATTGTAATAAAATTAAAATGCCCGATGGATATTGAGCGAAATATTCTAAAACGAAAGATATTTAAGTCGCCATTGTTACAGTAAGTGTTAAGTAATAAGTTGTATTCTAAAATCAAAATGTAAAAGACACTTGTATGATTTCGCTGCCTGGGGTTGTAACAAATATTTGACCCTATATTTTTAACTTGCCTAAATTCATTTAATTTCGTAAAAAGAAATAATTATAATAAAAAGAAAATAAGCACATTAATAAAGATTTGAAATCTTTAAAGAACGATTAATTAATAATAAAAATTCATGATCTAGCTAGTTTAGTGCATCTAAGTTCACCATATTTAAGCTCTTATTCCTAAAGTATTTTCAACTTGCTAATATTTATGACTAACATTAGTTCATTCAACCATACATAAAGTATAAACTTTGCATATCCTTATTACGCAATTAAATAGCGAAGAAGTAGACTAAATAAGTTTATCGATTTATATTAATTGTTGAGCTTTAAAATTAAGGTCTACCAGCATTTGTTACTTAAAAATAGCACTCAACAGCAGGCTTCGCACTTAACTAAGCCGACTTCATCACAGTTCATGCACTTAAGGGCAACGAACTCTGCCGTAAAGTGGTTCCTGTGTAGGCTTTTCTTGGACCCATTGCAGATTCTGCATGGCAGGAGACGGAACCCACCACACATTTGACAGGTGTTGCAAGCGTCTGGACTCTGAAAAACGTAGAAAAATAGTGTATATAAATAAGTATTGTTATTTTGAAATGACAATATTCATACAGGTCAATTCATTATTTAATCCGTGGTGCTTTCCAGTTTCAAAAAGGTGTCTGCTTATTTTGACTTTGTTCTGTCTTCCGCTTTGCTAAAGAGGGAATTGGACTTTATTTCCAATTCCTCCAAATTTTTTATTTCTAGGTTCCAAGACAGTTTCATTTTTCGTGGCACTTTCACTTTCATAACATAACTTGAAAAAGGTCAGTTCAATATTAAATATATTTCATGGATAGTCATATTATACGGTGTTCAGACTTAGTAGTTAAACACTGTAATGGACTACTGACATCGCTAATTTGTCGTAGGACCAAAAAGCTGCCAAATTTTATTATGTTCATGTGCTTCGTATATTTTAATGCTAGACAGACATATATAGAACCTGTTATAGTCTATTTATTTGTTCACGAGTGGTCACTATACCCGTGACCCGAGCTAAACGTCTGAAACATAAAGACACCTACTTCACGCTAAAAACCTATTACAATTGACAGCCGTTATTTGTATTTGTGGGATCTATAAAAGCTTTTGAGTTAATAAAAGTCTCAAGAGAAACTTTCTAGGCAATAAAATGGTATAGAAATAGATTTAAAGGTTGAAAAATAAATTAGTTTCTTTGAAATCAATTTTAATGTATCTGTAGTACCAAAATAACTCTGCCCTACCTGATGAAAATATGAGCAGGAACCAAGAGTGGTAGTTACCATCCTCAATGCGAATTCAGCATGGTGACCCAGGTCTATTGAGATGCTTCTATACCGTTAGGTGTCTGGTCTCGCGCTCAACAGCAAAACACAAACCTTTGTTGTCTTTTTTTAACTGTACATCGCCGTTTTGCATGTAAATCGTACTTTAATTTTTTGAAGTACCGGGTTAGTGTAACTTGATGTAACTTTTATTTTGGAAATTGTATAGTGAACAATACAGCATGGTGACCCACACTATAGTACCCTAGTGAGCACACATTAACAGCTTAGACAAGCACTACTAAACATAGGGCTCTCTTTGGATAGAGTTTTTAGCCAACTACACCAAGCTAGCCAGGCGGGTTATTTTAAAGTTTTCACTCCTCCTCCTCCTGTTGTCCTGCATAGTTTGCCATCTTAGACGTGTTTTACGGCACCCACGGATGAGTAGGAGTGGTGAAACGTAGGTTGAATTTTAATTTATGATATTATTGAATATAAGGTCACTATTCGCACATTATACTCTAGGTGAAGGCCGGGAGCATCTCTAATCCTCATTTCATTTCACGTTCAACTCATACACGTGCTATTCGCAAATGATTTTACAATAGAAAGTACCAGCTTAACTTCACCAGCCAGTACGAGACACAATAGAGGTAGATACCGGTTACTAAATAGTCAGTCGAACGATGTACTTATTGGCAACGTTATTATATAATGATAAAACAAATATTTTTGTCACCAGACACGATTGAGAAATCTTTCATATAAGTTCAAATTTTGTCAAGTTAGTAGGTCGTATATGTATTTCACACTTCGTATTAGGTAATGTGTAAAGTGCTGTAATATTGTCATAAGCAATACACTTAAGTGGTAATATTTGGTATAGGTATCGATTTCACTTTCGTAGAAACTGTTTTACGTACTTCGCGAACAATTCAATTGTATATATGTAACAAAGCGACAAATACGACTTTTTATTAGATATTACACCTAGGGGACTTCTGTTATTAATCCACCCCGGATTTTGAGATTATTTTAGGATAATGCCGTAATCTGATATCGAAAAAGGTAATGAAAAATTAGAGTTCTACAACGGATTATTTAAGAATATAAACATACTTATTTCATGACTTTGTTAACCTCTTAATAATGAAAAATCAACATGCAGTCAAAATTGCTGAATAGCACAATGACAAAATATAAAGTTCATTTTCTTTCAGAAATCAATGGTCCGCTTCAAGTGCAGATTCATAAATATCAATTATTAACCTCCTTTTCAGCTGTAAACTATTGAAAGCTATTGAACATGATATAATCATCTAAACAATCTTCAACAATAATCTTTAGTCGGATAAAGTTTATTTAAATCTTAGAGAAAACCAAAGCGTTAAATATTTCGCTATCAATTTAAAATTATACTTTCAGTTAGACCCAAAAGCGTGACTTACTCGATTCAAGTTGGTTCAAATTACGACTACGGCCGAGTTTAAAAATTAGATCTATTCAAAATGTTTGGTAATCAGGAACACCCGAGATTGATTAAAGGTAAACCTGAAACTTTCAGGCTGGTATACGATCCTAATATTGGGATCCAACCCTTTAATTACAGTTTGTTTATGTTTTGCTGAACATCCAGTATTTTCTGATGAACTAATTTATCTAGCTTGCTCTTCTTTTACGTTAGGGATGCGACGCATTCTTTGAATTGTATGTACGATGTTTCTTTCGACTTGCACTGATCTGGCATCGATGACATGTGTTCGGAAACTATCCTAATAAATAATTGACTATTTAAAAAATTGTCACGTTAATGAGTGCAGGTATTTTATCACACTTGAATAACTCGTGTCTTAATCTTGCTTTCACATAATTATTTGGCCCACTGGTCTTCTTACGAATTAAGTGAATGGGCATTTTTCAATGCTTTCAATATTATTTAGTCCTATAAAACAGCAAATAAAAGGATCTCGTTTTACGTAATCGTATGCTAACAACAAAGATTACTCAATATTTATTGTTCCCGAGATAAAAATAAATATGTTTATAAACTCTTCTAAAAATACCGAAATCTGTTAACATTGCAGGCGTTTGGTAACTTTATATAAAGTTTGCTTGATAAGTGAACATATTCTTAGGCCTATCTTTTACTAAAATAGTTGTGTTTTTTGATAGTGATGGATTAACAATTTCGGGGATAGAGTTCTATGTAATCGCTATTTGCCCCAACGAGGAATTTCCGTTCTCAAAATAGAATCTAGTGTGATTCGATGTTGGTTCTGCCATTTTTTCAATTGAAGTAAAGTTTTCTCTACCACTGTATCACTAGAAGAATAGAAGAATAATAATAAAGTCTTTGGATCATTGTATTACTTTACGCGTTAGTGCCATATCCCTCTCGCAAGAGAAGCAGATACAATGAAACCATCATAAAAAAATCGGATAAAAATTCTGCTCTATATATGAACCCGCTTCTCTAGTACTATTATCATATAAAATGCTGGTCTTGCTACTATTTTATTATATGTACATTTTTTACTATGAACTTCCAGGTTAAAACGTCGGTAACCTATTTATTAAAAAGCATTTTTCTGAAGTTACTCTGATGCATTTATGTGTGAGCTTTCTTTGTAAGATATTGAACCTGTAATTATACCTGGCCTTAAAGTGCAATTATAATATATTTTGTTATCAATCTACAGTGAAAATAACAGAGCTATCATAAAATTTCAACTTAAAACGTTGTAGGCTGCTCACAAAATTGTTTAATTTCCTTTGCCGATGCTATTAAAAAAAGTATGCACATAATTTTAATAATCTCTGTCGTTTACTGATTGAAAAAACTATAATATTGCCGTACGTCTTATAACTTTTTCTTTAATTAATAAATTTATTATCGTTTTGCTCACGATTCATTATCATATAATACAACCTGGATGATTGAGCTTAGCTCTATTTTTTTTTATAAATTATCTAAAGTTTAAGCTAGATCGATTTATCGCCCGTAACCCCCCCTGTATACTTAGTTTCATGTAAATTGTTTGAGTCTTGCCGAGATTCAGATTAGATATATAAGTATATACAAGAATTACATCATAAGTAATACATTTGCCAGTTTCGTTTTTGAAATGCCTTTTTGTATCTGTTTTGATGTGATAAAAGCACAATTATGTAAATATGCGCATAGAATTATAAATAAAAGTTTAAATGATATGTTTTTATTAAATCAATTGGAATGGTTTCTTACTTATCCAACTTATTCTTTATCATATGCAAAGGATTTTATCTTAGTTTCAGAACAATTACAGTTTTAGTAGTTTTTTTTAGAAAGTATTGCGATATTGTTAAAATTTTAAATTGAATCGTGGATTTTAAATAGTACCGAGAAAATATAATGAGTTCAATTCATCCAGAGAAAGATTTTGACCGAAATATAATGAAACAAAATAAAAAAGCGAGAGTACATTGGTGTATGTTAAATCAATTTAATCTCGTTTTATTACTACAGTAGTGGTTAAAAGGTATAAACATATATATCTGTGCTAATTAATATATATCTAGTAACGAGTGTTGATGTCAAGCGAGTATTATCCTATTATTAGCAAAATAAACCTTATAAACGTCCTCATCATGGTACAGTAGATCAAATCCTCCTTTTTTAAGAGTAGCCTATACCATCAATGGGTCATTAATGTCTGTTGAAGAGGATGTGTAAAATTCATAACGTAACACGCAATATTAATGGTCTATCCAACACTTAAAGAACTTTGAAATTCACACTAGCAATTCTCGACATTAGTCCGTTTAATCAAATAAATAAGCCCATTAGTTTTGTCATATTAGTATTAGTTGAGAAAAGTTTAATACAAATTACCTTGTAAGGTTTCAGCATTTTCCTCAGCTCTCCACTTTCGTTCAATTTCTCCACAGTGTCGGCATCCTGAAAAATAATAAAACGCTAGTTCATTAAAAGATTTTAATTGAGATATTTTGATATAATATTCATGTTTACACTGTATTGGATAATACTATAACCTATATACCTAAATTTTATAGTCATTTGTTGTACGATTTAGCTGTAAAATGAACCATTTACTAAGTAAAATACGGTTTCAGTTCTCTTGCAAACACTCATTTAAATTTTAGAAAGTAAAACTTTGTCTAAATATATAAAATTTGTTTCAATCATAGTATTAGAGTAATTGACGAGACGAGAGACTAATTGACGAGACACAAAAGAATTTTAGAAACCAACTGACATTATGTGTCACATAATTTAGTATTTATTTATTAGATTTTAAAAGTCATATAACTTTTATCTTCTTTCTGTCTTTCTTTCAGTCTTATAACTTTATAAATAAATATTCAATTATTTTGGACGTAATGTAAATGCTATGCCACCCATACCCATTTAATAGATACCTTATAGTATATACAGTTTTCTAGCAAGGAACTTTATATATATTAAAAAATTAAAATCACTTGTTTTTATTCAACGATTTTATTTATTTATGTTTACACCTGATTGGTTTCGCATTATGTTACAGTTTAAGTTTCATGAGATCTAATTACATATATAACAGTTTTTTTTAAATTCCCTAGTGAGAGCTGGAGTCCATACTAGGCTCGAAGCCTGTGTGACAAATTTCCAGGCCTACCCTACGGCCAATATTTTTTATTTTATTTTATGAAATTTAAAAAGGATTGCATAAAGTCACCACACAATTGTCAATCATTTTCTGTCTCTTGTAGAAATAATAATTATAATCATGTCATACATCTCACACACGCCAATCTAAGCCATAACTAAACAGAGCCAGGTATGGCACTTAGATTGGTGATGAACATTTAAACCTTATCGAAAAAATAACATTGGCCCGTGGCTCCGCTCGCGTATTTGTCGGTTATCGAGTTAAGAATAGCGTCCTCTAGGAATCAAAGTACCTATATGCCAAGTTTTATTGAAATCATTGCAGCGGTTTAAGCGTGAAAGCGTGAGAGTTACTTTCGTATTTATATATAAAACAGTCAAACGGGAAAGTGATTTTTAAAAAAGTTTTTTTTTTAAAACAAGCTTTTATTACTTTTTAATAAAAAAAACAACTTTAAGCCCTTTCTTTTCATATCCATATTGGGAAGGTTGTTCAGAAATATGTAAGCTGCCATTTTGTTACGGCGGGCATTTTGGATTAATAATAAGACCGAATATATTCTATATAATTGCAGTGACATCAGAACTAAAGAGACATTTCGAATTTCAGTTCAATTGGAAATCGGGGAGTAGACCTAATATAGCTTGCAAGATTTGATTACAGACAAACATTGGGACTTGTGAAACTAAGAATAAAAACTGAGCTTCTTGTAAAAGAATATAGAACTAGGTGAAAACTTAAAATAAACCCTATACCAACCTGCCCTGGTATAGTAGGCCTAAACCTTATTTCTAAGTAGGAGCTTACGTACAACTATGGCCTGTTTCAGGCAGTCGATAATTGATAATCTTTATTGTTAAATATTTGATATATCATAACCAGATCAAAACAGAATACTTAGCGAATTTTCAGCTGATGTTAACTCAAGCATATTAATCCATGCTAATATTATAAATTCGAATTTATCACGAAAACTGGCATTACCAAAAATATAGACAATGATTTCTTAGTTTATAATCTCTTATGAAACATAACATCATCTCTATAAATAATATCTTAATCTCCTCAGGCACAAAACGCACGGTTAACTTAACCCTGATAACGATTTAATTAGGGTTCCGTACTTCAAAAGGAAAAACGGAACCCTTATGGGATCACTTTATTGTCCGACTGTCTGTCTGTCAAGACCCTTTTTCTAAGAAACGCGTGGAGGTCTCACGCTGAAATTCATAATAAATACTTAGATTTATTGTCCCTTAGAGCTGTGAAAAAATCTAACTTCTATGCCAATGTGATCAAAATATACAGACGTTTATGCTGGCAAATTTTCGACACTCGCAAGGGAATCCGAACCAAATTTTGAGATTCTGAGTATAAGGCAATTACCCTAATTGCCTTGTACTCAGAATCGGTGTGCGAGACTGACTCGCGCTTAGCCAGTTGTTTTTCTTGTAGTCACACATTTGCTATAAACATAAATCGACTTGAATACATCGAATAGAAAGCTAATCCCAAAAGTACAAAATTACAAAAGATGGAATTTCCCAGATAGTCAATACAAAGTATTAAATGCTCATAAATGGGATCGGCAAACTTCCCATTGTCGAGTATTTTCAAAGCCATCCATTAGCGGCTTTTTCTTGTCACAGTATTTCTATGTAAATCGTCTCATATCTTAGGGTAAGGGAATATTTATGTGACGATACTTAAGCAGAGAATGAGGTTGAAATACTTTATTTTTTAGGTACCTTAAAAGGTAGTCTACACATATTTTATGTTTATTAGTAGAATTCAATAGTATGTTAAATATAAGAATAGTACTTTTTAACGACTAGGGCTTCGTTTCAATTTGAAGCTATAGTTTTATTATGATACATTGTTGCAGTCTGATGTTCTCCTAGCTGATTACGGCCACGGCCGCCAGTCTCAACGAAGACCAGCTAACTACGCAGGAGATATTATAGTGCACAAGTGTGTGCGCAAACACAGGTGCACTCTCTGTTCCTTCTCTCTCATAATCCGATGGGACGGTTAACCGACTCGATCAGGCAGTGACCAGGCGCAGGACCGATAGTTTTATGTGCTCTCCCAGGCACGGGGTTCAGCCGCCAACTTCCAAACTCCGCGCTGTTATTAAGTATTTATATAATCAGAAAAATTTAGTAACACTTTTGGCCCGACTCGGGATTTGAAACCGAGATCTCTTGATTGGCAGTCGCTTACTTCAACCGCTAGTCCTACGATGCAGTCTACAAGTAATGGGTGTATCATAACTTTTGTGATGGCTTTTTCTTAGAACCGATTCCTTCATAACTGCGAATAGATAAGATACGTAGGCACAACGTATTCTTGCCAGTCCCTAACCCACGCTTGGCCAGCGTGGGGACGTATGGCCTTAACCCTCTCCTGAGAGGAGACCCGAGCCCAGCAGTGGGACATTATGGGTTGTTGATGAATGATGAGATATTTGAAATTTACTTATAGGTAATAACGTATTGATATATTTTATAGAACATAATAATAATTTAACAAATAACTTAAACTCTTCATTTAAACTTCAGTCTCTTATTGTGGTAGATTTTTTTTCAGTTAATTGATAACTTAGTCGCATTTCTTCCTATATTTTTGCCTATCAGTTTTGTTATTTGTTTTTAATACGTGCATTAACTTCAAGGTATATCAAAGAAATATTAAACTAAAATAGCGACGGTTAAAGTTTTAAGGAGAAATTTTCACTGACTGTTGAAAGGATGACAAACTTTGAAACGAATATGCAAATTTTATCTCATAATTTCAAATTGGCTTTGACAAACTTCGGGACGGGATTCAACATATTGCTGATGGCTCTGAAAATTATATTGAGTGACACCTGTCTTTTGTTTAGTTATTAGTCTTGTACTAATATATATATATATTTTTATATCCTTTCTAATTAATATGACGTCATCATTGTCAACAGTTGTGATGACAGGAGGTTTTGAAATACTATACTGCGCTAGACAGATATATTGATGTAGGGCTGTATTAAGTTTTCCGACTTGGCCTCTCATAACACCCGCATTTAGCGTCGCAAGTATATCTTTGTAATACTTAGGACCAGTTTCACCAGTTTCAGATAATTACTTGCATTATAACACTTTTTTTTTAAATTTATTTTAACTTAAATAACACATGTTACAGTCTTAAGTCTGCCAAACTGTAGGACAGTTTGATGGCAGAAGTTCTCTTAAATATACATTATATAGTTTTAAATCACTTCATCAAGAACACTAGTTGACTATTCAACAGATTATGTGTAGATCTATATATGTATATCTCACATCTCACAAGGCTCGTCTTACTTAAAGTAATATATACCGCCGGCTTTTTGGAAATGCAACCATTTGGCGATGTTGATATCAGTTTCAGTAATGTAATTATATATCATAACTTATGAAGAGTTTATTAGCTACTCATCATTATCAACAACCCATCATGTACCACAGCTGGGCTCGGGTCTCCTCTAAGGGTTAAGGCCATACGTCTCCACGCTGGCCCAGCGCGAGTAGGTTTGGACCAGCTACTCATCAGTTTTTTTTATGGAATTAGGGGGCAAACGAGCAAACGCTTGATGGTACGCGATTACATCCGCCCGTGGACAACCACAACACCAGAGGCGTCACAAGTGCGTTGCCGCTCTTTAGGGGGTGGAGATGGGGTGTTGTGGTCTATCCTCACTATTTCGGTGAAAACATAGTGCAGGCGCTGTTTGGTACCCGTTTTCTGTGTGGGCGTGGTATTACTTGGGTCGAGCCGACCCATTCATACCGAACCGCGGCTCTCCCGCGGTATACCCATGGTTTTCCCACTTAGTTTTATTCCTAACATAAGTCCATCTGAACAATAGATATAAGCCATTACCCGAGACCTCTTGATTGACAGTCGCATACTTCAACCGCAAGACCAACCCGGGTCGATCCAAAAGTCTTATTGAGTTTTTCTGATTATATAAATACTTAATAACAGCCCTGAGTTTGGAAGTTGGGGTCTGAACCCCCGTGCCTCAAAGAGTACGTAAAACTATCGGTCTTGCGCCTGATCTCTCCTTGGTCATTTCGGTTAACCGTCCCAACGGATTATGAAAGTGAGGGAAGGTACTTGCATTTGCGCACACACTCATCCGTTATAATATCTCCTGCGTAGTTGGCTGGCCTGCGTTAAGACTAGCCGCCGTGACCGTAATCGACTAGTAGAACATCACATCATAAGCCATTACATATTAAAACTTAAACGAATATTTAATTAACTGATGATTTTCAATATCTTACTCATGAATAATAAATAAATAATACTCATCTCCTCCTTAGTGATAGTGTCTTACTGCTTAGAATGTAATTTATAAAATTAATATGTAAAACTATAAAATCTATTTCATAATGTTTAAATTAAAATTATCAACATCAAACATTAGCATGTCGGTGATGCGAACCCATAAAAAAGCCGCTCAACGCGGCCAAAGATGTTTTGTGCCGTCAGAATGTCGATGACGCGATGACGCGGTGATGCGAACTCATAAGATTTCCGCCTAGCAAAAATGATTCACCTAAAAAGTGCTCAACGGGCAAAAAAAGTTTTCACTTCAAAAACAAGAATTGCTCCTTGTGGCGACTTCCACATACAGCGGCAACAAAAATATATGACAACGCCATCTACCGAAGAAACATCGAACTACGGAATAACAAAGAAAACCAAGAAATTAACAATCCTGAGTCGCGCAATAGATATTCTCGCGCTGATTAATATATATATATATATATATATATATATATATATATACAAGTACCTACACAATATTAGGTAACAACTAGGCATGTGATGGCATATCAGTCCTCACTGTTCGCGAACTATTAAACACAACATTAAAACACAACAAAATAATATACATTGAAATATGATACAAACAATATTTTTATATATATTTAATGTTTTGGGTAA
>PKRV01000917.1:980330-1147481 GCA_003709505.1 Hyphantria cunea
ATATATACAAGTTCCCAACATCGCCTCGCCTGGTCGGAGGCTCCTCCCTTTGTGTTGGAGGAACATATGGCCCGTTCCTTCACACTCCTCTTTTAGTAAAGATTGCCCCTTATCAAAAATTGTTTTTTGTTCATCTTAAAAGTGCTCAATGCTCCTAAAGAAGTTTTCATTTAAAAAAAATGACTCCTCTTTAAGTATTAAAATGGGCATAGCAACGGTAGGTACAAATTCCACTTCAAGTACATGAACCAAAACTTAAAGGACTCTGGAGCAGTTTGCCTCAAGGAAAACATTTTTTCTTTTCATTATATTATGGGAATGTAGGCTTTGAGTTTATTATCTCTACATTTTGAGATTAACCCTTGTTGGACGGTTGATCCTTTTTGACAAACATATTCGTATATACTTAGTAATAATTCCTGACCGCTGTCTATGTTTCTTAAATATTTAGACGGATTTATAAATCAATTGTTTTCTTCTTAAACAGAATTTGACAAAGATAATTGTAGATGTTCCTTTTAAATTATCTCTCTATATCAGTATGTGTATTTTCTCGAGATTATTCTACTTTCCCTTATTTTTAGATACAGTTTGAATTATGATGTTTATCAATGTCATTCCTGCTATTTCAAATAACTTGAGAAATAAAGCTAGGAGGATGTTATATTATTTACAAAAAACCTCTCGTAACAGCTTTAAGTTATTTTTTTACTAAATTCATTGCAATAACGCATATAAGATAAGATGTTTGAATTGATTGAAAAATATTGTAATTTGATTGTTTTATAACAATTAGAAGTGCTGACATTGGTACTTATTCTGTTGTTCGAAAACTTAAAACAAAACTAAAAATTACCAAACTGTAAGTTTAGTCCCGTCAAACGACATTCTAAACGCCGAAGATTGACTAAAATTTGATATGTCACACTAAAAGAAATATATGTAAAAAAAAGCATTTTGAAAATTGTTTCACTAAAGTAAGAGAAATTTTAGTTTAACTTAGGTAAGCACAGAATTTATACTAAATTAACCACAGAACTAGCACCAGGTCTGGTCATTAACCAGACAGCAGTAAAGTCATAAAACAGCATTTTTTAGCATCAAAGGGAAGTGAATAAACGCGTTTTCTGACGATTAATGACTGCCACCAGGCATGGCCCCCTGCCACTCAATGTAACAAAAACGCTATATAACTATCACACAAGTGTTGTATAAAAGAAAGAATGATTCAGTAAATTCGTATCGCCAGATTCGTGTGAAGCGTTCATTAGTCCAGATTTTCGTAGTAAATAATAGAAAGAACACATGCTCAATATTTATATATACCGTTTTATGAGAATATATATATATTAAACTTTTCAAATGATATATACTGAGTATAGCCAAGAATACTGTTCTTCTAATATAATAAATATATAATACTTTACAAGAATACTTCTGAATTTGGAATCTTTGTGTTTTCTTATTTTCTTAATAGATATATATAGTAAAATATTTTGTGATATTAAAAGAAAATTGAGATAAAATCGAAAGCAAAAGATTTATCTCGGGAGATGAAGATAGCACATTGAACCATGTCGCCTGTGGTAAAATTGCAGTCTATTAGAGATACTGGTCATTTCTTAACTAAAATTTTAAAATCAAAACAACTTAAGCGGTACGCAAAGCGAGGTTACAGAAAATTTTGATTACGGGTGAGAACATTCTTACAAAAAAGCAATATTTTAACAAAAATGGTGACTGTATTTATGCTGAAAGCTCTAAAAAACTTCCCAATTAGTCAACTGAGTACAAAGTACTCGAAAAGGTAGTTAAGACCCTTAACAACATCATATCCAATAACCAAGACTGGTCCTTTCAGCAAGACTCGATCCACCCAATCTTGGTAAGAAACGAACCTTCTGGACTTCATTAGAGCCGAAGACAAGCCGTCATCAAGACCTGATCTTAATCCACTGGATTATGATTTATGATCGATTTTGGAGACTAAGGCTTGCTCTAAACGCCATGATAATTTGGAGCCCCTAAAACAATCCATTCGATTGACAGCGAAGAGTTTCCCCAAAGAAAGAGTGCGTGCTGCTATTGAAAACTGGCCTCAAATTTTAAAGGGCTATATTGTAGCAAATGGAGATTACTTCGAATAAGTTTTACATATTTTTAATTATTTCATATTAATGTATCAAACTAACACAGTGTAATAGTAATAAATGTTACGTACAATAAAAAATGTTATTTTTTCTTTATAACAATATTTATGGCAAAACGAGTACATAAAATTTAGCAAAGGGGAAAAAATTATAAAACAATTTATGTAAATATTTAAAACAATATTTTTGATAAATTTGATTAAATATTATAAATTGAAAAAAATATTTCAGGGCATCCATTATATGAAACATTTGGTTTTATAATTTCGGTAATGAAAGAAGTACAGTAACACTCAAAACTCGCGACTCTTTAATTTATTACAATACAACTCATTTTAATAAACCAGCCATTAATTTAATCAAAATTAATTATGACTCACTTGATAAAGATAAATCCTTATTTATTCATTTTTTTACCAAGAAACCAAATAAATTTGCAATAAAAGTCAGCATATTTTTGTGTTTTAAGAAGTAACAAATCATTCCGAGTTGAGTTGAACCGCAACCCAAGGGACACAGACACAGGGGCACAATCGAAGGGAATAGAATGTGTTAACAGGAAATCAAATGACACTGGATTACTTAAATAATACTTAGAAATTGATAAATATTCAACAAATTATTTCTTCTGATATATTTTAGTCCAATTTCAAGGTAACGGAGCCACGCTAATTTCAGCACGAACTGGCCGGTTCGACCGGGGCGGTACCTCTCATAGAAGACTACCATAAAATGACAGCATTCTTGGCCCGGAGGCCTAATGATGCAGAAGCATCTTAACAGAGCGATGAGTATGTTTTTTATATGGAATCGATGATAAACGAGCAGATGTATCGGCTGATGGTAAGCAGCAACTATCGCCGCCCAACCGCAACACCAGAGGCGTCACAATTGCGTTGCCGGCCTTTGGGGAATGAGGACGGGAATGAGGGAGAGGCTGATTCCACACTCACTCACGCGGTGAAACAAGCGCTGTTTCACACCGGTTTTCTGGGAGGCCATGGTATCATGGTAAGATGACTACTATTCTTGGATTTGGCTCATGCTTGACATTAGAAAAGTCATTTTGGCACGCTCATATATATATACTATATATATTAAAAACAAATACTAAGAATACGCTCATTATTTGTGTTCAACCATCCGAATTTTGACTATTGTCACTAAAATGAATTTCATTTTCCAGCAAAAGTATCACTCAAAATGAAGTCTACTTGTATTTGTGACGTCCTAATTAGTTACTTTTTTACAGATGCTAACCTTTTCATTAGTAGTTTAAAACTTAAAAAAATGTTCCTTTATTAGTTTCTTCTTTAATAAGCGGTCTACACTAAAGTCATTGCTTTTTACAAAGATCATTCATAAGAACAATTTATCTGACACATTTTTAACAAGTTTGAGGTGTTA
Source organism: Hyphantria cunea (assembly GCA_003709505.1). Lineage (NCBI taxonomy): Eukaryota > Metazoa > Arthropoda > Insecta > Lepidoptera > Erebidae > Hyphantria > Hyphantria cunea. The sequence goes on from PKRV01000917.1 coordinate 983,888, forward strand.
GTTTGTATAGTCTGAGAGCGATCCTGACACTTAACTAACTTATAATTTCTTTTATGCGTAAATAATAGTGAATTCACAGTATTGAATAAAAATAGAGACCCTAAAAAGGAAGGTTTAAAGGTAACTGTCGCTATTTTATTCTGATAATAGCATAGAAATTACTTCAGTAATCTACGTAAGGGGCGTATAAAAAACTCATTTAAACGCACTAAGATCTCAATCTGTTTGACGTTAACTACAAAGTTTTACCCACTTTCTTCCTATTGCATAAAATGAGGACGCTCAGGAAAATGTTCTTCGGACTTCGTTATTTTAGAAAACAGGAAAATATATCTTATTCTGAGGTGTATGAGTTCCATTTCCAGTAAAACTTGTAAATGATAATGTCGTCATAATTTTAATTTCTACTAGCAATGTATGTTATGATTAGGAAATGCTCACTTTTTACAAGTCCAAAGCCGAACGACCTATTTTATGAAACCATGATAAACATGGAGGCTTTATTTCAACTAATGTGCAAAGATTCTTGGGAAATATATTAATAAATAAAATTTTTCGTGATATTTATATTAAATTATGTATGAAAAACCGTACCGTACCGTATATATGAAAAACTGGTTCAGCCGTTTCGAAAGAGTTTGGTAACAAACTCCTTCGAAACGGCTGAACCGATTTTATGAAATTTTGTGTGCATATCGGGTAGGTCTGAGAATCAATCTACATCTATTTTTCATAACCCTAAAATAATAAGGATGAACTACCCCTAACTGTTTCTTTTCATTTTTTTGACAAACATTTTTATATATGCTAAAAAAACTTTTGCTAGGTCAGCTATAAAGTACAATATAATCGGGAGTGTTATTATTACTTAACATTAAAAACACGTATTCGGAAATTATACTACAATTTTACAATTTACACATTTAATTTATTTTTGATAGAAAAAATAACAGTATATGAGTTTCTGAAAATGTACATTTATTGGCCTGATTTGAAAGTAAATAATAGAACTAAATGTTGAGTCGGAAAAAATGAAAACCACATCGTACATCAACGAAAAGTGTTTAAAAAGGTATTAACATAGTATTAAGCTTATTTTGTCTTTGCTCAACTTAAATTAAATAATATTAATATAATTAACTAATGCAAAATATGACGTAAACGTTAAAATAAATACTCACAAAGATATGGGAAAATTTACACACGCTTAATACTCAAACAAGCACTCGTTTTAATATCCTATTAGGCTTTGTAGTACTATTATCTTTAGAATCGTATATAATTAGCTCTTACCAACCCAATAAAGTGTGAAGCTAACTAAATTTAATATAAATGATGGCCTGCTAGATACTAAAACACGCCCTGTCCCGAGGCCATTAACAGAAAACACTTAGTAAAGCAAATACATAGTACGGAGACTACACTTAAACGGTTGGGTCATGGACAGCGGGCACGTGGAGGGAAATCCGTTACGCGTGCCACTATTTTGTACATAAAAAAGTAATATGGGCCCCATATTCCTGGTTATTTTGAACATCCAAAAATTATTTTATCAGTTCCAGGAATTTCAGGCCTGTTTTACTTGTAGTTAGAAGGTCTTGACTGCAAAATTAAAGGGCTAAATTGCAGTACAAATGATTGTGAGACGTGTGTGATAATTATTTTATTCTGTATCTTAATGATGATGTTCTCCTAGCAGATTTCGGCCACGGCAGCCAGTCTCAACGGAGATCAGCCAACTACGCAAAAGATTTTATAGTGCACTAGTGTGCGCGCAAACACAGGTGCATTCTCAGTACCCTCTCTCTCATAACCCGATGTGACGGTTAACCGACACGATCGGGGAGAGATCAGGCGCAGGACCGACAGATTTACGTGCTCTCCGAGGCACAGGGGTTCACACCCCAACTTCCAAACTCCGAGCTGTTATTAAGTATTTCTATAATTAGAAAAACACAATAACACTTTTGGCCCGACCCGGGATTCGAATCCGAGATCCTTGATTGGCAATCGCATACATCAACCGCTAGACCAATGAGGCAGCAGTGTATCTCAATAACATGTCTATTATATATCTAAGTGTATTTAATCATGAGACTGGTTCCAATAGAGAGGCTTTGCTTAGTTTTATAATAGACGGCTGTATTTGATGTTTGAGGTTACTATGATTATTGTACCTGATAGAAAGCTTGAGCTGAACTCAAGAGTAGTTACCATAATAATTGTGAATGCAGCATGGTGATCCACACTATGGTGATCTAATGAGGTGTTTCTGCACCGTTGGGTCTGTGGTCTTGCACTCACCATCAAAACGAGCTGTCTTTTTAAGCTGTACATTGCCGTTTTGCATGTAAGTTGTGCTTTCATTTTGTGAACCTCCTGGTCAGTGTTACTTGATGTATCTTTTATTTTGCTCGGGGAACGCTTTTCGCACCTCAGCCTTCGTGGGAAGGATTAAAGGTGTGTGTGGAACTTCTGGAGAACTGGTCTATCACCTACAGTGTCGTACGCTAATTGTTTTTGTTTCATTTGTTAAGTTGAATGTTCTGCTAGTTTACTTATTTACATATCATGACCACTGTTTATTTATTACAAAGCTGCTTTAGCGAAAAAATCTTGTTAAGACTGCTGCTTAAATTTAAATTTAAGAAGTTAAAATAACGAATATGGCCGCGAATCGGACCACTTCGTGTGCGTGACAATATTTTTTTTTTCCGGCTGGGTTTAATCTCTTAAGGATTATATAAAGAAATACCATAGGCCTTAGACTCAGCTCGAGTGAGGAATTCAATATTTACGAACAAAAAGGGAAGAATCGTCGATCGGCAACGTAACCCCAAGCGTGTACAAACTCTATCCGGTCCCTTGAGATCCAGGTGAGTGTTTGTTTCGTACTTATATTCCGTCCATTCAACCTAAGAGAACTTAGAGGTTGCCCAGAGATCGCAGCAATAACAGTTCCAACACTATCATTAAGATTCTTAATAAACATAGCTTTAAATTATGTGTATGGAGTTTTTTCGTTGTTTTAAACTGTTTCGGACAAAATATAATTTTTCCACGATCGTGTGCTCTGTACTACAATATTATGTCTCTAAAATATTTTATTCGTAAATATGAGTTTTATATTTTGACGATATAAAATAAATATACCAACGATCCAGTTTTCATTAAAAAACAGATTCTCCCAGCGAAAAACAGACACGAATGTTAATTTAAAATTGCTTTTTATTACGTTCTCGTCTTATTTACTTAACAAAAATCCACTTGCTATTAATGTTTTTCGCATTTAGCCTAAATGTGAAAAACGGCTTTTCTGGAAGTCTAGGAAACAAAGAAAATAGAGGATACCAGGTTACTCCCGTACCTATGGTATAAAAATGAAGTTATGTTTGCAAAATATTCTGGCAAACCTGTTTGTCCAGCAGTTAGTAATCCTGACTGCTAAGTCAGAGGCCGTAAGTTCGATTCCCATCCAGGACAAATATTGCGATATGAGCATGATCATTTATGAACAATGTGTTTACTATTTGTAGCTACTAAATTTAAACTAATCGCTTATACAAATTTTATGTGACAAAAGGACAGATAATTCTATATTATTATTAGAAAACTAGTTGACCCACGCAACCTCGTTTACGTCCCCTATTGTCCTTAGTAGTGCTCCGCTCCTATTGGTCTTAGCGTAATTATATATAACCTATAGCATTCCTTGTTAAATGTTCTATCAAACACTAAAACATTTTTTCAAATCGGGCTAGTATTTCTTGAGACTAACGCACGCGTACAAGAAAACAAACAAAACTTCAACTTTATATGTATATTAGTTTAGATAGAAACCACTTAAAATGCTTCTAACTTGTTATAAGGTAAATTAATAACTTTAATATTTTCCGCTTGACGGTAAACCAATCTTTTGGCGAAACTTATTTTATATATAATTGAATTATAAAGCTTTAATAACGTTTATTTTTGTAACATCGACAAAAATATCAATGAAGGACGTCAAAAGTTTCCATGACTATATCGTATAAAACCAATATCAAATACTTTTTTATTTTGTAAGTAAATCAGTGTTTCTTTTTAACTGTAGTATTGAAAGTGAAATGATATTTCAAAACTGATCATATCTACGTCATCATAACATTGAACCCAAATTTAAATGATTCTAAATTAAAATGAAATGTGTCCCCAACACGCACTTGGCCAGCGTGGGGACGTATGGCTTTAACCCTCTCCTGAGAGGAGACCCGAGCCCAGCAGTAGGACATTATGGGTTGTTGATGATGATTGATGTGTCGCGGTCTGCGACAAGGTTGCCCATTTTACTACTGTTTTATTTGTTCACTTTCTACATTGTATCTTTTTCATATTATGGTATACAACAAAGAATAGCAATCCATCTATCTTAGTTTATAGGAATTGGATAACGCTTTATCCTACGTTTTCACGACTCATTAACACAAGAACGTCATACAGGTATACACTTCCTCTTCGAATAATTGTGTTACTAGCATCCGAGCGAACGAACGTACTTACAACGTGTCTCAATTAAGAATAACATTGCAAATACGCCATCTTGCTCTGCATTTATCAACAACTTTAGATATTTTTGTATGAAAATAAAAGGAAATTTGAAAAAAACTTTATTACAAAATTTTAATGCCACTGATATTGTCATATCAAAATATAACTACAATATTAACATTGAGTCTTCACCGCGCTTTCGAGAAAAGAAAACAAACATAAAAAAAAAAATATAATTTGGTGTTTATGCCAACGCTACATTTCTAGTGAAGTTAGTTACAAATCCAGTCCTATTTCTATTTGAACCGCATTATAAGTCAAATCGACGGGAGGGAGTCAGTAGTTATTCTTACTGTACTATCATGTATTTCATCAACTACACTATGCCTCTCCACCTCGAAACACTGTATTCTGTATTTGTTAAATTCCTCAGAGAAATTAGGCATTAGATTGCCTCGAGGGATGCGATACTTAGTCTCTTAGATGTTACTTGAACAAAGCCTTTGCAATCTTAAAAGGACTCAGAATCTCACTTTAGCTTTAACCTTTCAAATACTATTGACAGTAACTGAAAGCATGGATTCAACATTACCTTGTTTTAATTTTGTCTTAAAGTCTATGTGTTAAATTACGCAATATTTCGCATAATAATCTTTATAATTAGACTTAAATAGTAGTCGACCATTGGTGGAAATTGTTTGACTATTAGTTACCTTTCTGCACTCCTCCCTGAGATAATTAGTAACTGGGCCAAATTTTACCCTTTTTACGGAAATTCTTCCTTAAGATTTTTTGCTTCATGTGTTAATTCAGAAGTATTTATTTAAAAAAGATAAATACGTTAGGCGTACTATAAAATCGACTATATTTCGATCGCATTTCGAAGAAATATTAAATATTTAGTGGCTGTCGTTGAATGGTACTAACTGAAAGACGTCTTGTTTAAAAAAGACATTTAAGAAGAGAAAGAGGTCTGGTTCCATTAGTGGGTTGCGATAGGATAATGGTGAAGAAGATACTTTTGAACTATTAATTCAAAAGTACCTAGTTTAAGAATTTTTACTAGTTGTGCAAACACACAGAAACGTCGAAAGCATTTTATAGATTACATTGTTAGTTTCCTGTCTGTGTGTGTAATTTTTTCTGGGTTTTTGGCCTTTTTTGAAATAGTATTATTTTCCAGATTATTTCGGGTAAATAACTTGTTCAACCAGTTTAACCTGAATATTAGTTTTAACTGAGTATCAGTATTAAACATTTATTGTAAGAAAAACCAATAAGAATTTGGAACCAATACGGGATTTGTAACTTGATCGGAAGACGCATACGCTAATCGGTAGTACAACTAGGCAGCCAATTTTATTTACATAATTATGTGTAAAATATTTCTAAAATTTTAACTGCTAATCTATAATGCTTTTTTTCATAAAAGTAGAAGGATATTGTGGCCTCAAATTTACTATTTATTTAATCTTCCTGCAAAAAGATTGCATAAGACGAACGGAAATTCAGTGCAACGGATGCATTTTACATAAAGATAAAACTCAGAAGCAACACTGTTATGTAAAGTACAATAAGCGTCTCAGATAACCAGCCCTTTAAAGATGCAAATAACTTTCAGCAGATATTTTTCACAAATACCTACCGATAAAGTACGATTTCAGATAATTTACGCTACTATTGAACTCTGCTGAAACAAACCTGGACTTTATATGCAAGATCACATACCGGGTTAGATGTTTCTATATTTAACACTCCACAAGTAAAATTTCATTGCATTTTCTCTATTGTGGCGTAGGTCGTATAACCCGTGTCATCAAACAGCCTCACGTGGAGTAGTATGACGCACCTGCCATTATGCTTAACAGAGCGAATCTAAGTCCTATTCATTCCATATAAGCTGTGGTTCTTCTGTCAGTGAATAAATGAAGTCCTGTTTCTGCAGAATTTGAAATGTTTTATTAACGCTTACTAGGGAGTAGGTTATCTCTTGCATGACCTCCATAGGAGAAAGAGTGCTATTTGACTCAGCCTGCTTCTATTAGGGTGACTGGTGGCCTCATCTATCACTCTAACAGAAGCAGGCTGGGTAGGCAGCGCAAATCACCACTGAGAGCGCGCGCTCTTTTTGAGGCGGAAGGGAAAGGGACCCGAGGTACGTTGGGGTTTCAAGGATTTTTTAAAGGGTATACCCCAAATTACTAATACCTGAGACGGCGTGCGGCTTTTAGTCTGTTTGCCTTCGACATAAATACTAGAAGGTAGTATTCAGGGGGATTTTCGTACAAACAAAAAAAAGAAAAGGTTATCTCTTGCAATGGATCTTGTACAGAACTGGAGTGTTGATTGATTCATTTTATTGTTTTTGTAATCAGCAGTTAGCTAGTAATTGTCTCTCTAAGTAGGTAAAAGGAAATATTTATGTTTCTTAAAACCTGTACTGGTGTAACTACAAGTGCCTGCCTAAATATATTTAAAACGCTTCAAATAAATGGTCATTTGTATGTCAGCAAAAGACATAATATCACCCGCAAGAAATTACACAAACTTTCTACTCCATCTCATTACACTTAATTTCGCATCTATAAAAGTTATATACAAATGTATTTTATTAATAATTATTATTGGAATCCGTAGTAACGTCTGTACAATTCTTTTGAGCTTTCGTCGGCACGAGTACAAAGATTGTTTCTGAAACTTACTCGTGCCGGGAACAACCAAACATTTAAGCAACAGGTGAGGTCCTATCGATCGGCGTAAAGGGGGAACACCGTCGTGTTGCGGGGTAGATTTTACGATGTCTGTGGTGGGAAGTTCGACCGCAGTTACGACCAGAACTCGTGCGAGAAGATGACATTTTCATAATATAGCAATATTTTGTATTTTTGTTCTTTTATATCTGATCTTTATTACCGTTTCTTAATTAGAAATAAATTGAAGATATTATGTCTTCTGAAACTCATAATAAAATAGCTTTAGGTACAATCGCACCCTACTAAAGAAAACTCCATATACAGGAACTATGTATTTTGTTTAGACCTGTGGATTAACGGCCACATTCATAACCATTATTTAACCTTAAGAGTTATTTAACCTTATGGTTCCGCGTACGCAAGCAACTTTATGACTGTAAGTTTAAGGATGAACATAACAAAGAACTTTTGCTTAAATTTCAGTAACGTTTATGAATATTATCAGTTAAGTTTAGAGATTTTAATTTTCACACAGAGATTGTAGGTTTCTGTCAATAGATTCATAATAATTGGCTAGGTTACATATACTATATGAATTTTAACGAAAGGTTTTCGTAGTCCTGTTTCAGTTTGTAATACGTTTTCTTGTTTAAAATATTGGGGATGAAGTGGCACAACTACTTCACCCCCAATATTTATTTACACTTACAAATTGCGTGATAAGCAAGATGTTAAAAAGAGAAGCAGCAATGGCGAAATTTCAGAAGCAAACGTGTCACCTGATGAAAATGTGACATCGAAAAATTTTCCGGTGCTTAGAAAAAGTTTGAAGGTCGTGGCAGTTCGTTAGTACCGTAGGCGACAACTTATTTTTCAGGTTAATTGTGCAAAGCAAACAATTTGAATCTAATTCTCCAGGTGCCAATTATCCTAATTATGGGAAAACTTTGATGCGTTCAAAATGGACTGGACGGAAATCTTCGACTAAAAATCTGTAATTTCCTTGGAGCTCAGACAATAACGAAGTTTTTTTATACATATATCCAAAATGACCTATTTTGCCTGGTGGAAAGCATGAACAGAAACCAAGAGTGGTGGTCACCATGCTTATTGCAAATATGGGCAATGAAGCATATTGATTCACACTATAGCGGCCTTGTGATATGCTTTTTCAAGGCTCTCTTAAAGGACCCGGAATCATAGTGGTGATCCCTGTGATCATGCAAAGTCATGTGTATAAAGAAGGACATAAGGTACGTGTAAGTTTCTTACTGAGGTGTAACAGTAGGCAGGAACTTGTGTACGCGGGAGAGATAACTAGTTATTGACGTTGGCAAAGCCATAGGCAAAAGGTCGTTTGACGTAAGTGTAAGTATGGGCTTTCATTTAATGGAAATTGTTACTAATTTTACAATTTATAAATAGTATCGAGTCCTTACATAAATAAAATATATATACAAATTTATTGAATAATCCATTAGTTTTATATAATATTTTTAAAACTGGTGCTTTACAAATAGCTCTTCTTTAGAACATCACCACCATCACATGATTGGTAAATGTTCGTCATGGACCACTCTTTCCGACACTTCCACACACATTCGCTCTTTATATTCCTTTCGTGAGCCTTCTGTCATCCATTCACTATAAGTGGCCAAACCATTGAAATTTCAATCTTTGTTACAACATCTTTCAATAGCGACTTTTATTGTAGAAAAAGGAAACTAAACGTTTAAACTCTGGCTGATGGGCAACGAGATCTGTTCACCACGTCTGTGACGGTTCTTAAACAAAACGTTTTCATTTATTATACTCCTTTAAAACACGTGATTAACTTTAAAGAGAGAAAGACCTTTTATATAATGCATTTCAACTGAACACAGGGTATTATTCAGCAAAAGTTTGTTTTATCTCACTTTTTCATTTAGATAATTTCGTCGTCACTGAGTGACTTGTTTATGACGAATTTTGCCGTGGTTAGAATAGATTTATTTGGCTGTTGAGAAAATTCTACTAACAGTGAATAGAATCGAAAGGGGAATCGAACTTCTGTCTTTATATTTTCCAATGACAGATGTAAAATAATGTAAATGCTAGCATGTTAAATATATTTTTTGCTTTTTCTTTTGTATTTGGGCCTGCCAATATGACTATTCTTTGCCTGACAGAAAACATGAGTAGAATTCAAGAGTACTTAGTGGTCACCATACTTATCGCTAATGCAGTCGATTGAGACTATGCAACAATGTATATTACGGTGCTTATGGAGATTCTTTTGCATCATTGTGCCTCTGGTGGTCGAATATTCCTCAAAAAAACATCATAGCACAAATGCTGTTTGGTCTTCTCGATCAGATTTTGGTCGTACTCTCTTAGAGGGTAGTCCCGTCCCAGTCTAGCTGGACCTTTCGTGCTGAAATTATTATAGCTCTACTCTCAAGAGTGCTGAGTGAGTTTGTTTTTCTGCTCGAAAGTTTCAACCTAAATTGAGAGGATTAGGAGTTATGAATATTTACATCAAACTTTCGCAATATTAAATGAAATTTTAAGAACAAACAAACATTTTTTTATTATTTTTAATTACTTACCCCAATATGCTGGCCGTCCACGAACATCTGAGGCACAAGGATCTGATCACTCCTCATTCTATCCCTAATTTCGTCCTGGTACTCTGTACTCATGAAGATATCTCGTTCCTCATACTTCACCAGTAGGTTTCTGAGAATTTTCTTGACGAGGACACACTGCTGGTACGTGTTCCTTACAATGCCCATCGTTGTAGTATACACCACCACTTTGCCAGCATCTTTTTCTTTATAACTCTGTAAACAAAACAAAACAATTAATTAATATAATTAATGTAAATAAATTAATTTGTTTACAGCGGCATCTACATATTATATTTGTAACTATTGAGATACAGAGATTAACGACATGAGTAATGGTTGTAGTAGTACAAAATTTTATCAACAGAGTGCGCTAACCATAAAGATTTCAAATTTAAAAAAGAACTAACTAAAGGTTTGTCTATCGAACGCGTCACTACTTTTCTATAACTATTTTTTATTAACATAACTATACATTGTAAACTGATCTAAACAACATACCGGAACAACATTTGGTTCCGCAGCATTACACAAGCACATAACTACTTAATTGACACCTTATGGATGTAACAACAATTCACACCAGGTTCTATTCACACCTGCGCCATGTGAAAACTACCATCTATATACTGGAATTGCCTATCTTTACAGCGAAGCATTTCCAGTATAAATTTAATATCACTAGATTTAAAAATGTTGATGTCTTCTTGATTTATAAAATATTTTAACCGTGGGAGAGCCACGCTTCAGCATGAATGGGCCGGCTCGAGCGGAGTGATACCACGGCCTCACAGAAAACCGGTGTGAAACAGCGTTTACGCTGTGTTTCATCGAGTGAGTTAGGATACTGGAGGCCCATAGCGCAATCCTCCCCCTATCCCCGTCCCCCTCCCCATCCCCCAAAGGCTGGCAACGCACTTGTGATACCTCTGGTGTTACGGGTGTCCATGGGTGGCGGCAATCGCTTACCATCAGGCGATATGTCTGCTCGTTTGCCGCTTGTACCATAAAAAAACCTGCCTTTAATATAATTTTGGTTGTGGGTGTAACAAGTACCTATCGAGAAAAATTTTATGTATGAAAAGAAGTTTGGAACATTTTTTTATTTGTAATATTATTAGCTTCATTTCGAGATATGATCTTGGTAGTATATAAAATAAAGATATCCATTCCAGTACCTACACTAATAGTACTGGCTAACGGCTTAAAAGTTCTATGCAAATAGATACAGCAGTGTTCGTCATGTCTACGAATTACCCTATTTTCTCGTGCGGAAATCCCCTCGGATACCACCTCCATGGTGGCATGCCGGACTCGAACCGATTAAAACTGCACGCCGTCTCGGGCACTAGAAGAACTCTACGAATTACCCTAAAGATCTGCTTAGCGATTATCAGAAAAACTGTTGCAAAACGAATAAAGCGCGTCACATTTTTACAATCTACACGGAGCAAATAATATTTTTATTACATAACAATGGTATTTCATTTAAATAATAGTTTAAATAAAATGTATTTAAAACACTTATCAACGCGACATTACTTGGGATGACGTAATCAATTACGTAGTAATGTCCGCGACTCTTGCGCATACGTAATGTTACTCTTGGCTATTGATTCGGCGTCGCTTTTGTCACTATCAGAAGACTGATATGATATGCAAATCAATTTGATCCACTTTTAGAGTAACGCACGGTATGCCTAATGTCGCCAAAGCGGTCGCCCTGCCGATTTCTGCTGCGCCGAGTGGGTTGAATCCCATATAGGACAAAGGTTTGTGATTCTGTAAATTGTTGTTCTGAGTATAGGTGTTCTTTATGTCATGACACAGGATGTATATATCCAATACAAATATCGTCTTTTTAAAAAGAAAAAAAAAGAGTTTTTCGTTGCATTAATATTTTTATTTTGTTTTACTGGTGCATATAATGGTATAGTAAGTTCATTGAATAAATCTCAAGCACAATTAGAAAGTGAGTTTTATTGGAAAATGTTGGTTTAAGATGATATATTAAATAAAAATCGAACGGCAGTCGAGGTTCATTGATTCTGTAAAGTATTTAGTAATGGTGACTTGTTATATTTTTTGTATCTATATTTTAATAATAGAGGACATCCATTTAGTGTTTTGTTTTTCTTTTTTGCACACGGTTGATTGAAAAATTGTATGATTTAGAAATACCTGTATTCTATTACTTGTAAGGGTTTATTAGTATACACACAAAAGAATATTAATTATAACAAAATATGAATAGATAATTTGAGAATAAGATCAGTCTTTTGCTATGCTTATATTTATTTAAAACTGATATAAACCTATTAACGTTTGGATACTTTTATGGTCTTTTTACTGAAGTAACCTATTATAAGTGTACGCAAAATGAATTTTCAAATCCAAACCAGGCATTATACAGGACTGATATATTATGTCTAACAATATCGACAAGTTTGGAATTAGACAAGGCCTAATCGATACTCTCTCTTATCTGTATACCTTCTCGCACCATTTTATAGAAAAATACCAAGAATATTACCGATACTAAGTCCATTAGAACCAAAGAAATAACAGATAAAGAAACAGTAAAACACTTAGGCTGGTGGACTTGGGTAAGGTAAGATAAGGCCTACTAAACCACATTTTGTAATATCACTCAGTCTATGGCTTTAAGTGGTGTCCTACAAAAGAGATACTTGGTACGTTTGCGTCATTTCTAAAGAAAACCACTAAATGGTGATTGCTGTTAATTACTCCAAACAGATGTTTTGATTTGTAGACTTATTGACTTACATAAATAACTGAGCCCCGCGGGGTTACCCGCGATTAACGCCGCGGCGCAAAGTAAAAAAGAAAAGGAAAAAACTAGGTAACAAGTTATCCTTTGCCCTTCTTCAGATTCTAAGCTACCTACTCCACTAATTTTCAGTCAAATCGGTTCAGCCGTTCTTGAGTTATAAGTAGTGTAACTAACACGACTTTTTTTTGTATAGATAGATTTTATATTAACCTGGATAGCCGAGCTTTAGTCTCGGAAACCCCTCCAACTATTTCCATTACATTTAGTATGCAGGGGGTTTCGGGGGCAACAAATCAGTCTAGCTAGGATTCGTTTTTAGAAGATTTACCTAAAAAAACCGAACAACGCTCGGTATTCCAGGCAGTTATTATGCTATGTGCAACATACACATATTAGCTTCTCTGGGATGACTTCCACTAGCGCATTCTAAGGAAGGTTAATTTGTCCATTACACTATACATTACCTTTTTTTTTACGTGTGGAAACTCTATCGGGCCTTCAACCCACCGGGGATTGCGGCGGGGCGGTGGGTCGGAATCGAACCGACTAAAACCACACGGTGTGCCACTCTGCGCCTGGGACGGGAGAGATCCGGGAAGCGCTTTCTTACGCTATCCGGACCCTCCCAGCGCCTGCCTGCACTGAAGCGGGCTCCGTCATCTGATGGTAAACTCTCAATTTAGGCGACGTACGGTACACGCGTAACGTCGCCCCCTCGCGCCTGGCCTGTGAAGCGGATGGAGGGGAAATTCCGTCCCGCCCATCCGCAGCCACACTCAGGGCGGCATGAGGCGCTGGTAGGCGCGCCTCCGCCGCCCGGTTCGCCGGCGGCGGATCGGGTCAGAATGGAGGTCGTCCTCCCGGGCCTTCTCCACATTATACATTAGCTCAGGCAACCTGTTTGCTCTGTAACACCGATCCTGCGGTTTTCCTCTTATGCAAGACAAGTTTAAATTATAACACTAAAAGTTACTTGTTAATTCGTAGAGAGAATTGCAAGGAATGTCTGCGAAGCTTAGTCATGCGTAAGGCTTGGTTCATAACGAGTTATATCCGTCTGTGAATGATGTTATTTGTTTTTAAGTCTTTAAATATAATAATAAACGTTTATTTCCCTTCTACAAAACATTAATTCCTTTAGAAAAGATAGGGGACAAACGAGCAGGCGTATCGCCTGATGGTAAGTGATTACCGCCGCCCATAGACCACAATACCAGATGTGTCACAAGTGCGCTACCGGACTTTGGGGGATGGGAGAAGGGGTTGGGGTATAGGCGCTGTTTTACACCGGTTTTCTGTGAGGCCGTGGTATCACTCCGTTCGAGCCGGCCCATGCAGGCCGAAGCGTAGCTCTCCCGTTATTTAGTAACAATGTTTTTCTAGTACATCATAGTAGAAGCTAATAAACAACATTTTATTATTCAAAATTTAGAAAGGAACAGAATATAGAATATTTTTGACTGTTGTGTGTGTTGGCATGTGCGCACAAGTGTGTATTTTTGTGTGAATATATATATTTTTTACTATTTCAAGACTCTCAGCATCATCTCTGTGCCTTAGTTTAACCAGACGGCCTTGTGTAAAGAAACGTATAAATTAGAAGGGATATAATAATAACTAAAATATTATTATTAAAATATTACATTACTTCTGCCGGCTTATTAGTTCGTTTAGCTAGTATTGTATAAATGATTCATCAGAATAATTCTCTTAAAATGCCAAGTTCTATAAGTTAGCTCAATTAGACAATTATTCTATAATTTATTAGAATAATTGTTATAAACTTACAAGTAGTTGTCACACGATCCCAAGAGCGGAGCTTAAGATTGTTCTTAAAAGAGGCTTACGAGCCCGTAGGACGTGCATTCGTGTCTTTCTTTGCAGCAGAGTAACAAGTGTACTAATACGGCAAAGATTATAAATATTGATTGTATTGAACATGTGTGCTAAAGCATGTATTAGAAGGATATATCTTGACAATGTTTTTCATTAAATTAATGAATTCTGATTGTACCCAACACTTCTAATTTAACTGTGAAGCCAATACGAACTTACCAAGGCCTCACGCCTAGTACATAACAATTATTATTTTAAAAGGTAACCCCCGCATTAGGAATATACATTCCTGAGTCGCAGGGGACTTTGAAAACATGATACATGAAATGGAGACATAGAAATGTTAAAAAAATGTTGTCCCAAATGGGATTTGAAACCACAATACTTGGCGCAGTAGGCAAGACGACTGCTTAAACCACTGCCGGCCAAACCTGCAGTCAAATTTATTTGCATTTAAAGTTTAAGAGGATACAAGAAACAAGACTTATAAATTGTGACGTATAAATTGTATGTTTAAATGTGCGTAATACAGTGCCTTAGAAACAAGTGGGAACGAGTTCTTGACTAATTACAAAATTTATGTTTTTAAAACAAATGCTTGAGAAACTTAACCAAATTATTCATCTGTTATTTAAAGGTTAACAAATAAATAAATTTTAACATTTAAGTATAAGGCGCCTTTACAAATTGTTATAAAACAAAGTCTATAAACATTAATTTTAAAGCAATACTCAAATTAATGTACCTACAGTTTGTTTTAAAATTAGTTAAATGGTTTTTGAATGTGTATAACGATAAATAAGTAGATAGCTTACCTGATGGTAAGCGCACACCAGCGCCTATGCATACCATTATCTCAAAAGTCACAAGTACTTTGCTGATTGTAGAGTCTTTCAATTATAAAGATGACATTACAAATGTTCTTAAATTATATTTAATTAGCTGGGCCCTGCGAGTCAAAGCTAGTCCAAAAACCTATGGTACTCTTTATATCATTAGCTATTTGCCAGTAATAGTCCTTTTAAAATCGGTCCAGCGGTTCCGGAGATTAGTCGAAACAAACAGATAATTAGATAAAAAGTTTAAAAAAATTTTATGTGTACCGTGTATATTTTTATATGCGTTTAGTGAAAAGTTATTATCTCAAAATTATATACGGACACCTAAATATTTTTTTGCGTAAATTTCTAATATACAAAAAAGGACACGTTCACTATAAAAGCATTTGCCCAAAGAAAGGGCTTTAAGGCAAGATGTGGTATTCGAACCCTAAACTTGATGTTAACTTGTAAAGATTTCAAATCAAGTAAGATTTGAATAGACAGTATTGTATATTACGAGAACTGCAATTCTCTGTAATCTGCTCAGAAATGCATAGGAAAGCTTCCTCACTATTTCCAAGGGGCATTAGATTGTTAAATTCTACATCAAAGCAAAGGCGGCAAAATCTGTTTAGTATACAAATGTGTGTCTTTCATAATCATTACAATGTCTACTATTTCTCAATAGCTCAGCTGAGTAGCTTGAAAAGGTAGTGTTTCGCTTCAATACGTTTGTAATGGTTCCAGGAAAACTTTCTTCGTGACAAGTGACCGACAATGACTAAGCTGATTTCCTGATGATATAATCTTTATTTTATAGGTAACTATTAAGGCCTTTTATTTATTACTGTATCAACAATGCGGACTCTTACCTCTTCTATAATTGCTAATATATAATCACCCTGCGAGAATCACCCTTCGGTATGTAGCTTGCATAGGTCGGCCACCGAAGTGATGTCACGACACATAAAAAACCAATGTGAAATAGAGCTTACGTTGTGTTTTACCAAGTGAGTGAGGATACAGGAAAATGGGCTTCCGGTACCCGCAAACCCTAAAACCTTCTCCCAACCACCTAGCCATCCCCCAAAGGCCGGCAACGCACTTGCGACGAGATGATGCGGGTGTCCATGTGTCGTTCGTCCAGCGATAGTTCTGCTCGTTTGCCCCCTGTTCCATAAAAAAAGTAAAACTTATCCTTACTTTTCATTGATTAAAATTATGAAGGGATAGATTTGGCCGACTTTAATTTAATTAATTAGTTAAATAATATTCTCGGTTAAACGGATATGTTTATATGAAAATCTACAGAATTCATTTCCACACGGCTCCTATACCTTTATTTTTTTTTGTATTCTTTTTTATATAAAGACTATATGCATGAGCATGTTATGAGTGACAATGGCCAAACATCTCAAGCCTACGAATTTTAGGAGTATTGGTTCTCCTCATATAGAGCTACAGTTGGCACAGCAAAGAAGACTAGGAAAGGAGACTGGGAGTATGAACTATTCTGGGTATTCCAAATATCGGCTCATATGATTTCTTGATCCCTAGTCAACCAGTTAATACGTACAACGTATTCGTACGTTATATATATATATACATATATCCATTAGGATTACGTCGATAATATGGTTTATCCAACCATAATTAGCTTCAGTTTCTTTCAACTTCCTTTTTAATTATTTTTAACCAAAGTAAAATCTCAATAACGGTTATAATATTAAAGTTCTCAGTCTAAAGTCATTTAATCCCAAGGTGCTTCTAAATTACTCCGAGCTGTATGAAATTCGGTAAGCGCTATTAGACCCATTCACATCCATACGAACCGAATCAAATCGATTGACCTCATCGGTTAACCTTGTCCAGCATTACAAAATGAATTCACACGAAAGCCTTGTTTCAAAACCGAATTCATCTTAATGCCGGCTAGATTAATGGTATGTAGAGCTTGTAAAGGACTGATTAATTCATTAGAGGACTCGGGATACGCGGTAATAGGCACTACTTGCTTTTTTGTATACGGTAGGTAAGAAGGTACTAATGGACATATTTCATTTCTCCGTTTACGGAATATTCTTTGTCGTCTTCTTTTACCTAGTAGTTCTTAATTATTATCGCATTGAGCACTTTTTGAATGAACACCTGCAACACCAGAGGCGTGACAAGCCCGTACTATCCTCCCTCACTCGGTGAAACAAAGCGCAAGCGCTGTTCGACATCAGTTTTCTGTGAGACCGTGGTACCACTGCGGTCGAGTCGACCCATTCATGCCGAAGGGTGGTTTTCCAGGTACAAAAGTACATGGGAAACTTAGCTTAGCTCGGTATTTTTTAAAGTAAATTTCCCCCAAACCCCTGCATACTAAAACTTCTGAAAATTGTTGGAACCGTTTGCAAGGATTGCTCGTTTAAAGATGTTAAATGCATGTATAAAGTTATTTTAAGGCAATATGAACTTCACTTAGAAGTTCATATTGCCTTAAAATAACTTTATAATAGGCAGATAAACGGCTTGTCAAAGATTAGTAGAAGTTACGTCATGGGTTTTTTGCGGTTGCTAAGCTGGTATTTCTTTTTTTTCTATTGTGTTAACTATTTTAGGAACGCATTGTTTAAATACAATGTATGAGAGATTCATTGTAACAGCTAAGAACTTTTTACCTCAAGTAATACTCCTCAACAACTTGAAAGTGGATTCTCGTAAATATGAGTACTTAGTTTTAAATTCTTAAAGTGGTTTGCACCCAACACCCAAAAAAACCTTCTCTCCGAACCTGAAACCTCACCCAGGTTTCAGGTTCAGGATCCTTTATTTGGATAGGATAATAATGATTATGTTCCTCTATTTAATACTACGGGTATTATTGAGTAAAAAATATCAAAGTGTAGAAATACTTGGGGGTTTGAAGCCCAAAAAACCCCTGTAGCTACGCTCAGAGTGGTGGGAATTTAAATTACAGTACCAAGAAGTCTGACTGGATTCAAGTACCATTGTGAAAAATATATATTAGACATTGGTAATTTTTTATACTTAGAAATACATTATTAAATGAGCTTACCGTTATGTCTTGTTTACTACAGAATTATGGAAAAAGTCAACACAGAAAGTACTCCCTATTACAAGGGAGAATCTTGATGTTTCATTAAATTTGGACATTGGATGGATTTGGCTTATCATTATTTTAAAAGAGTGTGAAAAGTAAATTCTCCTTTATAGACTCTAAGGGCGTCCCAATGACGAAGCTCAAGAAGAGGAAAAGATCCTCGGTACGCTATGGCTACCTAATATATAAAATCCAGTCAAGATCTGTCTAAGTCTTGAAGACTTTTCTACTTCAGGTGTACCAATAGCAGCAATTTATGTCTAACAAAATACCGTGTGGACACACTACACACACACACACACACCAAGCTTAGAGCCCTAATGAGCTGAAAATAATCAATATGGCTACCACTTGATGATTATCATTAAAGGGAAAGAAGTTTTTATAGAAACGGATTGTACAGGATATTATAACAGAATTATTTGGTGCATTACACAATCAGTTTAAACAGTAAATGAAAGTCGTCAAAATAAACATGTAGTTGATACCTTACTGGCCGAAGTCGAAGCTATTAAGACGAAACCAGTAACCGCTATTACATCAGTTGGCATATAAAGCTAAGTGGACATTGCAGTTGGGAAGATTGAGGGCAGGCGGCGAGCTACAGCATTATGTAAACACTTGCAAAATACCCCAATAGCTGAAGGTACATTTATACTGGATTCCGGAGATTTTTATTAGGTTTCCAAGAATTTGGCTGCCTCGGTGGTGTAGTGACAGCGTATATGTCTTCCCCTGCTTGGGGTCTGAGGCTCCATTTCCGGATCGGACCATTTGATCTGGTTAGAGTTTTCTACACATATTAGGAATACGATAAGCATAAATATATATATATATCAGTTATTTAATATTCCTAGTAAAAGCTCTGCTTAGTTTGGACTACTAGATGACGTTGTGTGAAGGTGGTAAAAAATATAAGTTGATTAATCTTCACAGTCTAGAAATAGGTGTTGATTGTTAAAAAGTTGATTTCTTTTGAGGTCTTGGGTTTGATGCTCTTTGTTTATAATAACTATATAAAAAGATAAGATAATGTAACGGGAGCAAGCCAATACTTAAATTGTAAAATATAATGTAAATTATTTGTTTGACAAATAGTGAAAAATACCGATACCAGCAGCAGCCACACAAACATTTTGTTTGTAATTACGTTTAGGCCGAAATACAGAAACACTCTTTTGGCTGATATGGAAGTGTTCATTCTATTTCTAACTAACGCTAACGCCCTTATTCTTTTCCATTATTGGCCGTTTTTTGATTCGACAACGTCACTTAGCGTTGAAAGACAACGTTCCTATACATTTACTGCCTCGGTGGCGCAGTGGTAGCGTACGCGACTGCAGTCCATGAGGTCTCGGGTTCGAATCCTGGGTCGGACCAAATGTTTGTATGATCTGCAAATATTTGTTTTGGAGTTTGGGTGTTTATTATGTATAATATGTATGTATTATACATAATAAACACCCAAACAAAAAAAAGTATATGTATAAAATAATATGAGTTGTCTAGTACCCATAGTATAAGCTCTGCTTAGTTTAGGACTAGATGGCGTCGTGTGTTAAAATGCCCGAAAATATTTATTATATTATTATATTTATTATTTGTTAGTTTTCTATTCTAGTTTACGTTTGTGGAATGTCAATTTGGCTAGCGGCCTGAAAACTAAAGGTTAGTAAAGTGGTAGTTATTAAGAGTTACAGACATTATAAAAGTTTTCTGTCAAGTGGATGAAGGTGCCAAGAAAAAATTAAACAGAGATAGAGTTTTAAAATAGGCGTCACATGCTTCCGAACTACTTAATTACATAAATATTCAGTTACGTAATATTATGTAAATTATTATTATTATGTAAGTTAAATAAAAAATCTCGTATTTTTTCTAAACAAATTACTATAAGTGCGCTTAATTACCATGTAAATAATTTATTAGGTTCAGTTATGCTAATTTATACTAACATTATAACTTCATAATATATAACATGACTGCCTTAAACCAAAAGAGATCTATGCTTTATTACATTGGTCTGATAGTAATTCTTTAGTTGTATGCACAACTTTTCATTTCTTAGGTGTCGTTAGAATCAACTAAGTCTGCTGAAGTGTATAAACAAATGTATCTATCAACAGTTTTTTTATGCTAAGCCTGCCCTGCCCTAATGCCCTATGAGCCACTGACTTAACTGTGTATTGTTTTTTATAAGAAACTAGCTGTTCCTTCGAACTTCGTACCATCATACCTAAGTTTCCGAAAAGCTTGTTTTAGTATTTATGTACGTCTCAGGTTTCCACGGGTAGTCGGGGACTAAGAAAATATAACCCTTCCAGTTCCATATGTCTTTTTTCCATACGAACCTTTTCCTGGCAGTAACACACATTAAAAAAAAGAAATATCCAATTTGGTACAGGCGATCAGTTATGCGCATACATACATTTCGGTTATTCACTTTTATTTAAATAGATTAACAATATGGTTATAACGTATTTATACTTTTCATAATTATTTTAATTGGATTCATTGCATTTAATAAATACTTGTCATACAATATAAAGAAAACTGCTTTTTTTTGCTTTGAGCTCTCTAAGGACAGTTTGTTTTTTCATAAACCTATACAAATTAGTCTGGTCTGCGTGGTAGTAGGCCAAAATCTCGTCTTTAATAGGATAACCATATCCATAACTAGACTATTATTATCTGTTAATGTTGATGTTAAGCAGTCGGTCCCGGTTGTTATCATACGATAACAGTCGTGAAGCTTAGTTGGAGGCCTTCGGGCGGCTTAAAAACATCCAACGGCAAGATTTACGTAGCCACAACGTATTCTTGCCAGTCCCCAACCCGCACTTGGCCAGCGTGGGGACGTATGGCCTTAACCCTCTCCTGAGAGGAGACCCGAGCCCAGCAGTGGGACATTATGGGTTGTTGTTGTTTTGTAATGTTGATGTAACCGAATGAGTAAGGTTAAGAATCAATCCTGGGAGGAATTCTCTCCTCCCAACTGGTTCTTAGATGACGGTAGTTTAGATACTATTAACCTGTATACACGCAGCTCGTATCGCTCACACGATCAAAACCCATATGTACTTATATATTTTAGAATGATCAGATTTAGCCATAAATTACATTTATATAATCTTGATCAATAGTATACAAGTAATATCAAAAACTAGTTTTGACTTGGATAATGAAGTAGTCTTTAATAATATAAGTAAAATAGTATTTAAACCAGCTCATTATTTTAACTAAGATTAACTTTTTACTTTTGTTATATCAGTTAAAATTTTTTTTGAAATAAAATGAATTATTATCTTTAATTCTACCGCAATCTTTGAGGTCATAACTAAATACGGCATTCTGAATTTTAAAAGCAAAATAAAGGAATTCAGAAAATATGTATACTGCATACATAATATGGATGTAGGCATATGTGATGTAATTGAAAGTATTTTTTTTTAATTGACGTTTTTGATATTAAATTTAGTAGCTAATTTAGTTAATAAAAATATTTGATAACATTATTAAAATGAAAAAGATTGCGCAGATTATTTTGTATAGTATCAAGTATTAATTCACTTTAATTCAGTTTGCATAGTGAAATACACAAGGCGGACTTAATTATGTAGGAATTTTTTGCCAGTTGACGTTTGGATGGTGCATGGCAGGTGTATATTTATGAAGGAGAGGGCGGTGTGGGACCGGGAGTCGTTTAGAACTCTACCGGTCCTCCAGGCCCGAGAAAGGGCCAGGTATCGCAGGCGACTCTGGCGCCGGAGACCTCAGAACGATCTCCGTCCTTCATAAGAGCAAGCCTGAGGTTGACAGATGAGGCTATCTGTCACCCTAGCAGAAACAGGCTCGGGTGGCAGCGCGGACATTGCGGAGCGTGCGCGCCTAAGGGGATAGTAACAGGAACATAGAGGTTCCCACACAGTAGGAGGCTATCTACGAATCGTAGGTGGCATGATGTACGTCGGGGTTCCAGGGTTTTTCCTTACTAGGGTTGACCTGGTTACCCGGCATTTAGTACTCGAGACGGCGTTTGACGGTCACGAGGGCGGTGGTATTCGAGAGGATTCCACACGAGAAAAAAAACATTTACATACATACTATATTATGATGTACAAACATATACCTACATAATATCCATAAATAATTAAAAAAACTTTTAAAAATTCCTCAAAATTTGTGAACTTATATTGAAGTGTTCAGTCTAAAAACGGTACCGAAAAAGAAAATAATTAATATACATACAAAAAACTAAGAATTAATAGTTACGGAATTATATCTTTATATATAATATTTGGCAAAATACTACACTAAACATGAAAAATCATTGAATACCTACTATTAATTCTACAGGAAATTGACAGTGACATGGTCATGAATGCGAAATCATTCGCTAACGATTTTAATAAGCGGAAAATAATGGGCCCGGTTCACGAAGTAGGCAATGCCGTTATAGACGCCAACCTTCCTTGATTTGTACTTGATAATATAACCTGTGTAAGACTTTAATGATATTGTGTGCGAAAATAACTTGGTTTTGCGATTTGAAAAGCTGGGTATAGTGAACTTTGATCGATGTTTTCCTTCGTAAAAAAAATAATAATAATAGCATATTATAAACTAAGAATACAAGAGAACTAAAATAATATAAATACATATATACTTTTGTAAATAAACACATATTATACTTACAATAAACCTAATGTCAGGAACAAATATTTCAGATCATATAAACATTTGGTTTGAACCTGAGACTTCAAGCAGTTGCTTATGCTACCACTGCGCCACCGAGGCAGTCGATTAAAGTTAAAACGTAGCTAAATACATGGTTCTGGTTTAAATTAAGATAGCTAACCTATTTATATTTTTGAAAGATTTAAAGTATTATTCATTACGAGTTATTACTTTCATTCCCTTAGACCCTGTTTATTTGTACTAGGGCTTCCTTTGTAACCAATAAAAGCCTTGTATTTTTTGACTAAAATGTCATTATCAGAGACCTGTGTTGGCAGAAACACTCTGATGATAGTTGATACCATTTCCATCCCATATAAGCAATTGTGTAATAAACATTATTAGGAAGTAATTAATCCATGACATGTACATATTTAGGTCTGTAAATAAATATAATTTATAAGGCCCTGCCTACTTTCAGGCGCCTTATAAATAGTCCTATCTAAAAAGATCGAGAACGTTTTTTGCAAAAAATTCAAACAATTATGCAAGCGTAACTATTGTTCAACTGGTAAGTGCTCATCTAAGCAGACTACTTTCAGGTGTACAGTAAGAAATTAAACTGTCATGTTGGTATCGTCTCAACGGTTCAAACTCGTTTAGAAATCTGCCCAACTAGTTCCCATTTAAACTAGAGTAATCGACACCGAGATTGCTTAGAAACATACATGCATATAGACATTTATAAATAAATGTTACAAAGCCACTATAAAAATATGTTGCTTTCTCAAAAAGCAACTTCTAAATAAACTATAGCCACACTTGAGATCAGTTATATTTATCAATATACATATATATATACATTTATTCGTATCCTTCATGTGATGTATGGATATTCAATCTAACTATGTATGATAATAACTCCATTTAAGGTCAAGAAAATTTCCATTTTCATTGTAGATACCAATAATGACTTACATTTTTATAGTTTGAATAACCTTACCATTTCCTTTTTAAATAAGAACACCTACCTGACTTATTTGACGGCTGTTTAGAATTATACTAATTGGTATTTTTAGATTGCAATGGGAAAAGAGGTTGACTAATTAGTTTAGGTCCATATATAGGATGTAACGCAATAGATGTTTATTAAGTTTAAGATTCTGTATAAAATCATAGACAAAATTCTAACGATATATAGCAATTCAATATTTATTTTTAACAACAGAGTTGTAAGCTAATTTCACAGATTCTGTTTTAACCTTAACATTTTTATCATCATTGTCATCCATAGCCCATAGTAGTTTATTGCTGGACATGTGCATCTCCATAGAAAAGAGATTTCGACCTACTTTACCACGCTGGCCAAATAAGTAGTATAGAATTTGATTCTATTTTCCTCTCCTTGCAATGATGACCCTTCCACTTACAATTTTTAAAGGAGATATCAGTATCCTTAAAAAACTCATCATTCACTAACTGTATTCATTCAAGTATTTGCTGTCTGTTAATGAATATTGTCTATGAATTTGCTTCTCAGTCATTGATACACCATCATTAGTACTTTAGCCTGAGGAACTTAAACGTCACCCCGCTCATAATCCGATTCATTAGATTGTATTCAAGTATCTATTTATGAATAACTAGTTTTATCATTACTAGCATACATACTACAGTTACAGACAAACATACCTACATAAGTCGTGATCCAGCTATACGACCTTGTGAGGCGAACAGGTTTCCACTAGCGGTAACCGGTCCGTACCGGTTGGGAAAACTAGGGAACCGTGGACATCATTAATTGTACGAGAAAGTTCTTGAGGTATGTACACCAATGTTGGTATGTGAGATTCATTTATACTAATGTTCAAATGATTTTATCAACTGCAGAGCAAGACTGAGATTGCTAGATTGATTAACGAAAATAACGGAAACAAAATATCTGGTCGGATTGACATTTTGTTATGGTAAATGAGCAGATGAATTACCTGATGGCAAGCGATTACGGCTGCTCATGGACATGCGCAACACCAGAGGCGTCACAAGTGCGTTGCCGGCCTTTTAATAAAGAGTGCGTTATTCCGGTACTTTTAAGTTTATTAATATATATGTTCATTATAAACTCGTTTCTTTGCTTATATATTTGAAAATTGTTGTTGTATTAAAACCACTATTCGTTATTACTTTTCAATTTTCTATTTCATTCAAATAACAGGTACTTCAAACTACCCACTAAGTATTTCGTCGTGGATAAATTTCGTGATAATCATAAATGTACTGATCGGACACCGTCTTAAGAAAAGCATCTAAATGCTAGGATTTATTATTCGTAACGACAAATTGTTCCTTAGTCCAGATACAAAAAATATTATTTTCAAGCTATACGGTCGTAATGTCTTGAATACTGTTCGGTAATCTGGTCACCAAATACAGCATACACCAACTAAGAATTGAACGAACGACGAATCGAAACGAACGACATACATAAAGTTGAAAGATGTAAATATAATTTTCAAACGCTTTATTCCATGTCTGTATATTTTAACATTTAAATATCTTTAGGTAAATGTGAAGGCCATATATTATTATGATAATATTGATAATTTATGTTGAACATTTTGCAAAACAACATCTAAAACAGGTGTTTCTTTTACAAGTATTTATCGAATATTTAATTCTTCTTTTAGTGTACAGATTTTTGAGGAATTCTTTCATAGTTTTAAATACGGTTCGACTGGTCCATAAGTTCAAAGTTGCTCAGCGTGCTATGGAGAGGGCTATGCTCGGCGTTTCTCTAAGGGATCGCATCCGAAACGAGGTGATCCGACAAAGAACGAGGGTCATCGACTTAGCCCACAGGATAAGCAAGCTGAAGTGGCAGTGGGCTGGTCACATTTGCCGAAGAACCGATAACCGTTGGGGTAAACGAGTTCTTGAGTGGAGACCGCGTCTCGGCAAACGTAGTGTGGGACGTCCACAGGCCAGGTGGAGCGATGATTTGCGCAAGACGGCTGGCAGGAGCTGGATGCGAGAGGCCATAGATCAATCTAAGTGGCGTGAAATTGGAGAGGCAGTCCAGCAGTGGACTGCGATAGGCTGATGATGATTTAAATATTATATAAAAGACATCATAGGGGATCTTGGTTCAGTAGTAATCGTGTAAGTTAACATATTTGCATAGTTAAGTAATTCTGCACGGTTGGCCTAGTGGTGGTCACCACGTCGTTTTCAACTTCACCAAATGATGTGGGTTAAAATCCCACATGGGACAATATTTTGTAAGATCCACAAATTGTTGTTCTGAATCTGAGTGTTCTTCGTGTCCGTTTCATGTATGCCTGGTAAAGTCCCCCGCGACACAGGATTTATTTTCCTAAAGCGGGAGATGTCTTTAAAAAACCAAGTCAGTTTATGGATGGGTGACCAATCTTAATATATTGAGATTCCTCCATACCTCGCAAAACACGTTAAACTGTCGGATCCGATGGCTATAAGAACATTTTTGGCAATCGTATTGGATCCATAAAAACTGCGATAAACATTTTTCTATAGAACTTTGATCAATATGGAATTTGCTGTCGGTTAACCGTCCCATCGGATTAAGAGATAGAGGGAACAGAGAGTGCACCTGTGTTTGCGCACACACTTATGCACTATAATATCTCCTGAGTAGTAGACTGGTCTCCTTTGAGACTGGCCGCCGTGTCCTTAATCGGCTAGGAGAACATCATCATTCCTTTACAAAAAAAGTATCTGCATATTTGTATATCTAGTAGCATAACACAAGCTCTGCTTAGCTTGGGACTGAATGGCGTTGTGTCCGAAAATATTGATGTATGTTTTAAGATATACTTTACATAATTTTTAAAGTGAGACATTTAGTACTTTATTCTTTGCCCTAAAGACACCAATATCAGAAGAACATAATCTTGATAAGCCATCGCAGCTAACTAGACCTAAACATATCCAGTCAGTGAGTTATAATAGATCTTATTACAATACACGACAAGGACAAAAACGCAATATAATATTGCCAAACAGTTTTATTATTGTAACTGACACCTTATTTGTTAATGTTTTCATTGTAATTTATATCAGAATTAATACAATGTTCAGAACAGTACTTGATTGTGTTGAATAAAGAGAAGGCTTTTTTTTTGAGGCGCTCATAGCCCAGTTGCACTCGGTGATTAGAAACAATCACCGAGGGTAAGCAACGATGGTGCGGTCAGTATTTGGATGGGTGACCGCTGGTAGCATGTTACCATGAGCGCCTCCGTGATTCGGAGGTCACGTTAAGCAGTCGGTCCCGGTTGTTATCATACGATAACAGTCGTGAAGCTTAGTTGGAGGCCTTCGGGCGGCTTAAAAACATCCAACGGCAAGATTTACGGAGCCACAACGTATTCTTGCCAGTCCCCAACCCGCACTTGGCCAGCGTGGGGACGAATGGCCTTAACCCTCTCCTGAGAGGAGACCCGAGCCCAGCAGTGGGACATTATGGGATGTTGTTATTACACTACACGACAAGGACAAAAACGCAATATAATATTGCCAAACAGTTTTATTATTGTAACTGATACCTTATTTGTTAATGTTTTCATTGTAATTAATATCAGAATTAATACAATGTTTAGAACAGTACTTGATTGTGTTGAATAAAGAGAAGGCTTTTTTTCGGTTTCATTTAGAGGTGACGTAATGCGTTCCTGATGTTAGTACCAATAATCTTGTGGTCACAGTAGACTATTTTTCTTCACAAATAGAGTTGTATTAATTACTTTTTAAAATGTAAAGGCTTCGTTTGTTAGGCAGTGTCCATACAGTTAATATACTTTTCAGAAAACTACAAACAGGCAAACAAAACCTGTTAATCTTAACACTATTGTAAGATTGAATTAATATTGTGGAGGAACAGGCCACATGTTCCTCCAACACAAAGGGAGGATCCTCCAACTAGGCTAGGTGATCGTGCCTGGCGAGCCACTGTCCAACGGTTGATGTTGGGAAGTTGTACATATGTCAATAGGCGCGAGAACTTCTATTGCGCGATTTAGGATTGGTAGTTTCTTAGTTTTCTTCGTTGCTCCGTAGTTCGATGTTTCTTCGGTAGATAATGAATGATATATAAGATGATGAATGTATTTTATGTTGACGCTGTATGTGGAAGTCGCCACAATATAAACACATTCGTGTTGCGCTTGTACTTTGTCTAACAGTGTTACATTTTTGTGGGGTGCTCATTTCATCTTCGTTTTACTAATTCTGCCAGGTTTATAGTAGAACAGGTCTAGATTGGAGTTAAGATTTATCAGCTATAGGTACCCTAATTCTTACGCCTCTCTCTTCCCAAATTTAGCTTAGTATGCGTATGCAGCACAAGTAAAATCACATATATTTTTTGTTGTTATTTTATTCAATTTTCTTCTATCAAATAAAGAAAGATCTAAAAAAAAGTAGCAAACCATTCGTAACTTGTAAACAATGTGCGGCTTTGAATAAAATCAACGCCTCCAAAAGCTTAAAGTATTGTAATTCTGCTAACACTTGCTAGCTTCTTTAAATTCTAACGCGAACATTCTTATATAATAATAAATACAATATCTACATAAATTGATTTTAATATGCCCATGGCAATAGAATAGAAATGTTGAAAACAATGGCGGCGTCCTTCCCACGCTTTCAAGCTGACGTTTTGATGTGCCTACGCTATGAATACTGTTTTCATTTACTTGTAGTACAAACGTGTGACGACACATGTTTTGCGTATGCACATACCAAGTCAAGTGTGTTGCAAAAGTGGCCCTTGACATGAACACGAAAGAATTTTTTTATTGCTTTACGAGTGTGGGCATAGTTTGAACGCAATTAATATTAAAAATTCACATATATCTTTTATGTGATTACAACTGAATCTGTATATTTTACTGAAAAGGAATTTGTAACATGATTTCTTTGTTAAAGCTTCAGAGTATAGTACACCCTTTACCAGAAAAATAGCTGTAAGAAGACTTATAAGGTGATACGTGGTTAAATTATTATCTTATATTTATCTTTTAATAGAGGCTTTCTCCTTATTATGAAGGATTAAGAATACAGACAGTCGACCCCTATTTATCCTGTTGCTCTCATGAAAGTCGACTAAACAAGCAAACTAGGCAGGCCACAAACTACTACAAAGAAAAGAAATGGGTACTTGAAAGAAACCTATGCGATTACATTAGGCCAGCTGGGTGCAGTATGCCAAAATCTCTTTTGTAGGAACAGGCCTATGTCCAGCAATAAACTATTGAAGGCTGATGATGAGAATATTAAAATTTTCCATAAAAATAATCATAAAGTAACCATGAAGACTCGTATTGAAAACTCATAGCTTTAAACAGATAGTTGTTTAGGCTCACCTGAAACTTAATGTTCTTTAAATAGAATAGGCAATATAGCTTACGGTAAGCGTTTCGTGCCAATGACGAGAGTTTCATGATTTTTGTTCACCCAACAAGTGCTTAACGCCCATAAAGAAATTTTCTCTTCAAAAAAATCTAAAGGGATAGCATTTCTTCGTTGCCCTGCAGCTGATTCAAAAGAATGATATGATAGGCGCAATATATATTGATAAGCAATTCTTTATGCTTCATTGATAATAATATTTGTTTATTCAGTAAAAAAATTCTCACGTGGCTATCGAAAAGTAAATAAGTACAAGTGCAAAGTAAAGTATGATTTAAACTCAATGTAGGTTACGATATAGATAAAGTTTATTTGAACATAATAGGAATATGAAATTGTAGTCCTATTGAAATTTAAACTTTTGTGTTTAATTATATCGTAAATCCTATAAAATATTTCGTTTATAAATTCACTTGTTACTGTGTCTTTTAATGGTAAGTTAAGATAGATAGAAAACTCTTTATTTCCACACCGTATTTATTACAGTTTTACAAGAGAGTACAGAAAACGACGAATATATGCTGTACAAAGGGCGGTCTTATTGCCGAAAGCAATCTCCCCCAGGCAACCTTAGGATGGATCAAAGTAAGTAAGTGGTTTTAACTTATTTTACTTTGGCATTTCCAAAGTTTCATATATTAGGTATAACTTTGGTATGTTGTTTGTTTAACAATATCTGCAGAGTTGGTATTTTGGAGCAAATCTGATAAGGTTTGAAGTATTTAGTGTTACTTTTCTTAGTGGCCACACCTCCCCAAGATGTGGCTGAAACGACCTATAGACGACGATTGGGGAGCTAGTGATCTCTGTCGCGCCCCTTTCGTCTCCTGCACGGTTGGCCTAGTGGTTTAAGCGGTCACCATGCTACTTTCTTGTGGGCTAAGTTTCGAGGGTTCAAATCCCACATGGGACAAAACTTTATGTGACCGACAAATTGTTGCTTAAATTCTGGGTGTTCTTTGTGATAGTTTCATGTATGTTTGTAAAGTTCTCGCAACATAAGACGTATGTTCCTAATTTAAAAAAATAAACTTTAGTACAAAAACGTGCCTTATCAACCAGTTTGACTAACAAGGAACCTAACTCACTATTCGTACACTTCAATTCCATTCTTTGTTACCACATAATAGCAGAGTAGCAAAAACCAGTTCCTCGTTACATATAAACATAGCAATTCAGAACACTTTGACCTCGCGTTACTAAAACAATCACCCTCTTTATCACGCATGGCACTCAACGACACATTAGTTCTATCGATTAATAATTATTCGATATCCGATTCGATATATCACGACAGTGTTGATTGTGCACTTTTATATACAATGAGACGAAATCGATTAGTAACCTTGGATTGTGATATAATCGAGTTTTTATTGGATGATTAAGATAATGCACATAATTTTTTATCGTTTTTTTTTTAAATAATCCGTTCACTTTGTTTTAGGAAGTTCAGGGTTGATGTTAAATAATAGTTGTTAGCCATTCTTATATAAACATTTTTTGTTAAATCCAAGTCCAAGGGGACAATTGAAAATTTTTTTTCGAAAAATTATTTTCTTCATCTATTTTTCAAATAGAAATTCGTTCTATTTTCAAATTTACTGTGTATAAGTGTCATAAATAAATATTGTTACATATACTACAGCATGTGTAACAATAGATGGACATAACGTTTAACAGAATGGTTCCCAAGAGACTTGGAAAGGAAAAAGGCAGACCAATTAAAAGGTTGAGCGACATCTTCAAACACAAGTGTGGCTCGTGTTTGATGAGATTGGCGGTGAAAAAGGTGTAGGAGAGGCCTACACCGAGGATGGACTGTTACAAATAAAGTTCAATCTATATAAATTTTAAATATGAATCACAATATATATATATGTATATATGTATATAAATTTCGATCATACACACAGTTTTTACGAAGCAGTAGTTTTTAGTTTTTGCGGTAAGCTGCCACGGACTGGCTAAAATATGTTTTTCGATAATTCAGAAAATATTCACAAAAATAAACATGGTGATACGAAGTTCGCCGAGTCAACTAGTTTAAAATAAAGTTCAATTAAAGAATGCCTGTCAACATTAAAATGTATTTATACTATTAGTTCATATGTATTTATGTAAAAACTTGTAGTAGAAAATAAAAGGATTTTATTTTATTTATTTCGTATAAATAGTGACACCTTTCCATTTGATTTCATCGTAGTCAAAAAAAAATTAAATATCTGCATTTAAAATCACGAATATATATATATAATTCTAAAGCGTTTTTATTTTATTTTATTATAGCTGCCCGTTGCGCCTATCAACTATGGAAAACGCAACATAACGTTTAGGGAAGCACAGATTTACAATAAACTTTCAGCAGATGTAAAAGAAGCGAGTTCTTTGAAAATATTTAAAAATAAATTATAACTTACATTCATAATAATGAAACACTGTAAAAAAATTTTTATTACAATATTTTCCCTTCCCCAAGGCTCCCCAAAACAATTGGTCCTGTGCTGGATGTATTCAGCGGTTTCCTGTGACCCTAACCAGGTCGTCGGACCTCCTTGTATAATAATTGCATAATTGATATATTATATACTTTCAGCTGCTTTTATTTACTTTTACTTTCATTAAACTGGAAAATAAAAACCCCAAAAATTGCTTTGCAAATCATCAGACAGCCAACGAACCAGACAAATTATGTAATTTGAAAGTTTTATCAAAGACAATCATTTTTACAATGCATTTAACATAATTATATAAAAATTTATCGTATATTTCTGTACTAAACGACTATTTAGTATAATGATGAAAGGATATTGTTTGTATGAACGTCTAAATTTTCCCAATGATGCAGAAGCATCACTAGGCTGCCGCAGTATGGGTCACCATGTTTCATTTTTGCATTACCTACATTCGTAATGAGTATGGTGACCATCACTCTTGGATTCTGCTTATACTTTCTATCAGGCAGAGAAGAGTCATTTTGGCAGGCCATTACAATAAAAAAATACTTAATATAATGATGAAAATATTTCGTTATACAAATTTATATGTTCATACAAAGAGTACGAATGTATACATTTGTATAACGGTTAGATTTGTATAATTCCTTGTACTGAACACAGTATACATAACATTGCGCAAGTAAATTGAAAGGTTACCTAATACATAGATGAAATTTTTTTTCTAGGAAATGTGCTACAATCCGTACTGATAACATATAAATTGGAAAGTAACTCCATGTGTCTGGCTCTTCACGGATAAGCCGTTGAACCGATTTCAATGAAATTTGATATGAAGATATTTTGATTGGTGAGGGAGTCTACAGGTACCATTTTTTATCACGATAACCAGCATAGACGGAGCCACGGCCAATAGCTAATCTATAAACATGAAATTAGTTGCCATTTCTGACAGATAATTCAACGTAACATCAATTCAGCTGGGGTTGAAAACTTGATTGTTTTTGGTCGTAAGCACCAACTAAGAAAATATTTTCAGAACTTTTACCCTTAAAGTTCACCCTTAAAATTTAACTTATAGGACAAACTGTTGTTTAAAAGTTCGCCGTTTGAAAAAGATTTTAGTGTAATCGGTTTCTTAAACTTGATCTAAATGAAAAATTCATCTTTCATGTCATCAAATGAGCATACAGAATACGATAAGTCAACCGCAGTGAACAACGGTATTCTGCATTACCGCTTTAATGTTCTAACGGGCCGCAAACTGTAGAATATACATAAATAAGATCAATAATTTATGTATTTGTAACGTACTGATTTGTTTTACCTTCATTCATTTGTTTTGATTTATCTCCCGTCATGAATGGGAGTATCCTTGTAAAAATAATTATAAATAATAATACAATAAATAATAGCCTCAAACTAAGCAGAGCTTGTACTGTGAAAGCTAGAATGTCTGGTCGAATATTTTTAATATGTATGTATTTGTAAATACATACATATTATACATAGAAAATACCCAAACTGTCAAAGAACGCGGGGACACCAGCGATGTTTTATTTGAGGATAATTTACGTGCGGTGTTAGTTTTGCTCTTCATATGGTACATTTTTCAGAACAATGTACGACTTATTTCTGAATTAATAAGGAATATTAGAGTGCTATGAGTCATATGTTTACTATTATCTTAAAAACTTTTAAGATATCGCGTCACATGTTATTTTGGTAACGGTTAAAAATACTGAGTATCACCTCCTTTATTCAACTCGTGAGTATCATAAGAGTAGATTGAAACTTGAAATAAACACTATTCTAACATGTCTTGTTGGAGTACTATAGTAAGCCAAATCCTCTTATCTGAGGTACAGTCAGACGGATGAAGAAAATTCTACCTCACGGATTCGTTGATCAGTCAGTCTGTGACTACGGCCAGTGCAATCTGGAAAAAAACGTCTGGTAATTCAAAAGTATGTATTTAATATCTATTACGAGCGCTTTGATACCCGTCAATGTAATTATACGAGTATATTCTTCTTTTTTATGCGGTAGGTGCCAAACGAGCAGACTTATCGGACTGATGGTTAGAGATTATCGCCGCCCATGGACATCCACAACACCAGAGGCGTGATAACTGTCTTTTCTTTTGTAGTCTCATGTGACTCTCTTGGGAATATAGCTGCAGTGGTTTCCCATAGCCTTCTGCGCCAAACTTTTTGGGATTATTTAGATCCCAAGGCCGATAGAGTCTCTTACGCTAGGTTTTCCGAGCAGGTGAGTGGTTATCTCGCCACATCTCGGTCGCCATTTCCTCGTCAATTATCTAGCAGGGAGCACCATTTGCAGTTGAGGTTGGTTGACATTTGGGGCTAACTGGGTATTAACCACGACGGCTCTGCCAAGAGTAAAGCGAGTGAGAAGTAGTCTTTTCTTTAAGGCTTGAGGGTCGTATTCATTTCACAGTTTTATTTTTACGCCTTCCTTGATGGTCTTCATTGAAATCTTTGATACTTATCTAACAAGGAAAGATACTTCATCATGCGAGTTACGTTATAGTAGCACATTACTGACTTTTTGTGGAACATTATGTTTTATTATTGAGGTCAGCAATCCTAGGATTTTAAAACTGTGTTGGTATATTTCCTTGGATTGGTGAGCACTGTTGCTAAAATTTTTGTTAGTATGTCGTAAAATACTTGAAATCATTGTTTTGCTTAAGTCTTAAGAAATGTATGTTAAATCATTTATTGAAGTTTTACTGAAAAGGTTATTTGATATTAAGGGTTTTATTTTGAACTACAAATCTTTTGTAACTATGGTGTATATGTATATTATCATCACTGACGTTCTAAAATATTATAACATTAATAAATAAAAAAGTATAATTGACACGCGCATGGAATATTTTTCTCAAAATTGCATCTTTTGTACACTGTTTTTGCAAAAGTAGAGCTAGTTAGCAGGATTTTGCTGAGTAAGCCATAGAGATTTACTTACTCAGTATCAGTCTTATTAAAGAATGCGATACTATTGATAGCATTAGCAAGTCGAAAATGGAATCATATTATAGAATAGATCTCAGATATAGTGTAACATTATGAATTTATACAATAAAACCGTATAAGTCTTTTAACCTTTCGACTGTAGGAATAGTATTTTTTTATTAATTTCTCTTAAATACCCTCAAATGAAAACAAAATTTTACTACCACTTCTGAAGTTAAAGGGTTAATTATAAAAAAGATATATCTTCTAAAAACTGCAAAAAATGAGTTACGTGGTATCAGAATTTTAATAATGAAGTAATTACAACTGAAAACAAGATGATATTTGTTTCTAGTCAGGTACCTTTTCAACAAAATAACTATGTAAATTTTATACAAATTAGTATACAAAAGAACTTTTAAATTACAGTCCGCGTAATATACCATCTGATAATGTTATTGCCTTTCAGACGTTTAGCAACAAGAGATTGTAAATGTAATTTATCATCTTACGCTCATGTGAGAAAAAAAACATTTTGTATTAATTAGTGCGAAATGAATGTCTTTGCTAGCGGAGCGGAATGCTGCTACTCCATTCTACGTTCAGACGGCGGCTGCTTTGCTGAATAATTTTGATCATTGATAAGAAAATGTATTTGTAATACTAAATTTGTAACTTTAAAAGATAAGAGTTATAAAAATATCTGCATATTTTGAATGCGTAGTTAATTAGAACTTAAATTAGTAGTATTTTAAGTTTAAAATCTTATATATATTAGAATAGGATATTAATATTATTTGTCGTTATTATATATACCTAGAGCTGGATGCGAGAAGTCGAGGATCGAACTTAGTGGTGTAAAATTGAAGAGGCCTATGTCCAGCAGTGGACTGCGATAGGCTGATGATGATGATGATATATAACTAAAGATTATATATACTTTCTGAATAGTTTTTTTTCAAAGACAAAAAATATAGTCTACAATATCATAGCATTGAAATTAGTCAAAAATATAAAATATAAACTACAAAGGTCACTAATTATACTAAATTTACTAAAATAAATGTTTCCTCTTTATAATTTATTAACTTAAAGCTTAAAAAAATACATCATTAATTTTATAACTGAAACACTTTTTCACATAAAACATTTCGGAATGAAATTTCAGTTTTCACATTTATTATTTTTTACATAAATCGTCGTCAAATAAAAATAGGTCAACTTATTAGTAATTAAAATTATTGCTATTAAGACTGCATGCAGACTTGCATATATACATGAAATATTAATATAATACAGACTAATGCTAGACGGTTTCATAATTTTGCGCGATATTTTTTTTTTGGATATATTAACAAATTATTCCTAGCTAAATCGATTTACCACCCCCGAAACGTGCACTTACTAAATTTCATGAAAATCGTTGGAGCCGTTTTTGAGTTATACAAAAAAATGTTCGTTATAGATACATATCCTTCTGATATCAGAAAATTACGTCTGGATTCTGCCATGTATTCATCAAACGAAAGTAAAAGTATATAAAAATAGCGGGGAATTAAAACAGACTTCAAATATCAAGGCGCATTAAACACATTCGCGGTTTTGTACACGCTATATCATTTGAGACACGCAAAAAAAAAGAATGTGCAGAATTTATTAGTCATTGTCACTTAGTCAGTTTTAAATAATAAGTCGTGTGTTCAGTCGGGATTTAATTCGCGATGACAACAGACCTGAAAATGATCACTTAGTTTGTATGTTATATACAATCGGAGCCAAACTAACGTTATTTTAATTAGGAGTCTCGATTTCTCTTTCACGGATGAGAAAATAA
The DNA here is from genome assembly GCA_003709505.1 of Hyphantria cunea. Lineage (NCBI taxonomy): Eukaryota > Metazoa > Arthropoda > Insecta > Lepidoptera > Erebidae > Hyphantria > Hyphantria cunea. The sequence goes on from PKRV01000917.1 coordinate 1,020,666, forward strand.
TTTCAAAAGCTTTTTTGTAATACATATATTTATAAAAAACTTCAAGGAATTTCAATACTATTCAATTTTATATACGACGAGATAGTAACGCAAGTCTGAACACAATATATATATGGATCACGAGCCGACCGTTAAAACGTTGTTTTTCCACATTATACAAAAAAATACAAAAATAAAAAAAAAATTTAGGGGTAGGTAACCATTATCATTTAGGTGTATGAAAATATATGTTGGCAGATTCTCAGACCTATTCCATATGCACACAAAATTTTATTCAAATTGGTGATGCCGTTTTGGAGGAGTTTGGTACCAAACACCGCGATACGAGAATTTTTAACATTGGATTTATTACATACTATGTCGGTTATCGCTGGAAGGAACAGCCTATATCCTCCCTCGAAAATGAAAGAATAACCGTGACAAATGGAATTGAAATCCGTGCAGAGGTTTAGCCGTGAAATCGCGCAGGCTTGAGAACATCATACGACACAAAATGTTTATGAAAGTTATTTTTATATAAAGAGGATATCAGAAAGTAAAATGTTTAATAATATTACAAATTATTTAAAGAAGGCAATATGCTTTATGTGACCAGTACAATATATCGACTGTTGGTCTAGCAGTTGATGTATGTGACTGCCGATCAAGAGATCTCGGGTTTAAATCCCGGGTTGGACCAAAAATGTTATTGAGTTTTATTGGTTGTATAAATCCTTAATAAAAGCTCGGAGTTAGGCCGTTGGGGTCTGAACCCCCGTGTCTCGGAGAGCACGTAAAGTTGTAGGTCCTACGCCCTATCTCTCCCCAACTGAGTTCCCATACATTTTCCTAGCCGATTACGCCGTGGCCGTAACCGGCTAGGAGAACATCTGATCGACTGTCAAGATTTAACTGATAAAATTTAAAAATCATTTCTAAGTGTGTCTATGTTGTTCACCAGGCCGTTTACCTTTTCAACACACTTTTTGCTTCTCCTGAATGTTTGACAGTTTGAAAGTGACTCTTGTAAGTGTATTTTCAGCTATTTAAACTTGGTATTTTTATGTTTTACCTCATTTTTATTATATATATATTATAAGTTTCCTGTATCACCTAATGAGCGCTGCTAAGCGCCTGAAATTGTGGAACTAAATCTATGCACCAAACATAATACGACTCGGGCATATCAGTTCATAGAAAATTCGGGTGAGATAATTACACACTAAAAAGCAAATAATATTCATAAATTGATGACGAATGTTTAATTTGTTACTGCTTGAGATTTCCCTACAAAGAGCTTAGCAATAATATATGTTCAATCCACCTAATTCATTACATAATACTGGTAAATATTTGTGCTTATTATGGAAGATCCCAAACTGTAAATTAAATGGGTTTAATATTTCCTACATTTGTAACTTAATATGAACAAACCGCACAATTACAAAGCAATAAATGCGAATTAGCGGTTACAACCGGTACGCTATCGAAATATGAGATAGGCACGCGGTTCGCCTTGGATTAATAAGGAATATCAATTGGATAGAGGTTACACAAGTGAGCTGTAATTAAATATTATAATTTATGGTACTATAGGTGGAACAAAGAAACCATGCTTACAAAAGAGTATGGGTTTATTGCAAAGGAATGCGTCAGTGTAAATAGCAGCAAAACTAAGAGGTGATTTTCCCGGTTTTTACCTAAGACCCTGTTTGTATTGAATGCGGGTGTCTAATGAAGTACTGATGCTAGCTCTGAACTTAGTTAAATAAAAAAGTACTTTTATATTTAAAGGAAAACACTATTGCTGTGCATGGTTTTTATATTTATGAGAAAGTACTCTAAAGCTCCAAGATAAAGTTAGATTAGGTCAGGTCGTTAGGCGATGTGAATGTATTAATTGAATTGCAAGCGTCACTTGGGTCCCTGAAACAATTATGAAGACCATTATTCCATAAAAGTAGTAAACAAAAAATGTATGATGCTCATATCAAAGAAAAAGGTAGACATCGCATGGCCTTTAATCTTACTAAAGCCAAAAGATGCAGCTACTTGCAAGTGAACACACGCGTTAACGGAACAAACCACGCTACTTTAAATTAGTATCGTACAACTTGTCGTACAGTAAATTTGCCTACAAAATGCCGTCTCAAATTAAATACAAAATATTTTAAAAAATGGCTTCACTTACTTATTCTGCGTGGGTTATGTACCTTTTTTATTATAGCTGAGATATGATATTACAAATTTTATTCGATTACCCATTAATAGTGTATGCCGATTTCAATTAACTCACTAACTTACAGAAAATAATATGTTACTGTAAAGTTACGTATTCAAAACACCTACTACTAAAAAGTAAATATACGAAATGTATTTGTAATACTGACTACAACACTATTACATTACAACTACTAGAAATGCAAAAGAGAATTGATAAGTATCAAATATTTCGACGTTATTCACAAATAATTGGTCATTAGTCAATATTATTGCATGTTTCATAGTTGACTAATCAATAATAATCGGCACATGTGCTATCCTCGAGAATACTAGCAATAGTATAAAAGTAATAATAGTAATTATAAAACACGTAAAATATCCAAACACAACTATTTTATATTTTTGCTTGACCATTACAAATTGGATAATGATTTTTGACTTTGACTTTTAATTTGTGTTCAGTAAAAATAAACGAGGCGCTTATAGCCCAGTTACACTCGGTGATTAGAAACAATTATCGAGGGTAAGCAATGACGGCGCGGTCAGTACCTGGATGGGTGACCGCTGGTGGCATGTTACCAAAAGCATCTCCGTGACCGACTGCTTAACGTGACCTCGGAGGTCACGTTAAGCAGTCGGTCCCGGTTGTTATCATAGGATACCAGTCCTGAAGCTTAGTTGGGTGGCTTAAAAACACCCAACGGTAAGATTACGTAGCCACAACGTTGTCTTGCCAGCTCCCAACCCCCACCTGGCCAGCGTGGAGACGTATGGCTTTTACCCTTTCCTGAGAGGAGACCCGAGCCTGGCAATGGGACATAATGAGTTGTTGATGATTGATGATGATGAAAAAAAAACAAGTTTTTACTTGTAATATTAGAGCGAGGGAACAGAGAGTGAACCTGTGTTTTGCTCACACACTTGTGCACTATAATATCTCCTGTTTAGTTTACTGGTTACCTTTGAGGCTAGAAGAGTTTTTAAGTTTTACACTTTTTGTCATTAACTTGTTAGTGCCAGTAATACGATTTACTGTTTTACGAACTCGGTGTGGTGAGCTAAGCATAATATGAAAATTGAAGTGCAATAAATATGATATCCTTCATTTAGATTCCACAGTACGCCTACGGCTGAGATGCCATATAAATCGGAGCCAATAAGTACTAACTTATCAGACACTTTAGTCGAAGTAACAGAGAACCTTGCCATTATTAATATTATTTCAAGTCACTTAGAGTTGGTCTTATGTTGATCTTTTTACATCTCACTCTCTCATCTCTCTACTATGTTGTTACTGTTATCTTTAAAAGTGCCTTGGCTAGATGCTGTATAGAAAATTTAAAAAAATCTATTAATCGAAGATATATTCCTATAATTAATTTATTTATTACTTGATATAATTTGTCGATAAATTTTCAATTATATCATTACATAGCATGAAATGAAGTTGCTTCCGCTGCCTGTTTGCTTAGATCTGTTAAATTACTAAACGGAAAATTGCAGTTTTCAGAAATAGATAGAATAATTCAAGAGGAAGATCTATAAGAGTAATTAATGTATATTATAGTCGAGGAATTCTGAAAACTTCAATGATTTCCATGCAAAGACTGGGTCTGTATATAAATGTTATGTAGTTTTAATTTTAACCACATTATAATAATAATCACTGTATTGTACACCAGATTATTTGCAACGGTAACTTAAAGGTAAAAGGTACAATAGGTGGCCTTATCGCCCGAAGGCAATCTCTTACAGGCAACCATTATTGCATCGATTTTGATTATTTTATAGGCATGGCATCGTTTGATGTAATGTTCTTTGCAATCGAAAGTTACATTGAAAGAAAACAGAGATAAGGTTTTTATATCAAAATTAGAAAAAATGAGCAATCTTTGAAAATGCCATCTTAAATAAAATTCATTAACAATACGTCTGAACACGCGGACATTAGCAACAAGTTAATAAAGAAATGAAAGGAAAGGATCAGCCAAACATACTTTCTCCGAAATCTTATAATAAATACGTAAAATTTTAAATATGCGATTGCATTTTGTACATATGTTTGACTACATTTGATAAACAAGTTGTGGTGTAATATACAAAATCATTAATATATAGAAATGCAAATATGCGAAATTAATTTCTAAAATGATTAATCAAAAATGTATTATTGCTATTGATTTGATTTTTTATTTAAAAGTAGCTGACCCGACGAACTTCCTACCACCATATTTTTCGATTTTTAATTGATTTTCTTCTATACAAACCTTGTATGGTCTAAAACAAATAATTATCCGATTTGGTGCAATCCATCAGAAGTTATGCGCGTACATACATTTTATTTATTAATATAGATAATTATTTTTAGAAATAAATAAATTTCATTATTCAATAATTTTTATTTATATAGATTTTCATTCGATTGACATCATATGGTCGAAATATACTTCTTATTTAACTAACAATTTTAAGTCTCATTTGCGTGCATCTATGGTTTTACGAAATAATATAATATGTAAAATAAAATTATTATTATATGGAAATAAACGATAGGAAATGTATTAATATTTTGAATTGCTCAACTAATGATTGAAATCTGGTAAGTAATTATTTTGAGGTTTTGTTTGTTCATCTAATAAGTCAATCAGTAACTAACTAAATCCCATCAACCCCCTTTGTCAATTTAAAGACGGACTTAAGCCTTTAGAAAGATCACAGAAAACCGGTGTGAAAGAGCGCCTGCGCTTTTTCACCGAGTGAGTGAGGATACCGAAGACCAAAACCCCAACCCCTTCCCCCACCCTCCTTCCCATCCGCTAAAGGCCGACAACGCACTAGTGACGCCTCGAGTGTTGCGGGTGTCAATGAACGACGGTAATTGCTTACCATCAGGCGATACGTTAGCTCGTTTGCCCTTTTTTCATAAAAAAGATCTTTTGTCCTAATTTGTCATTACATATAGTCACCATTACAATATTGTAGCATGAGGCAACTCGTTTCTACAAGAATACTCACACAGATGTCCGTCATACGTGACGATAAAAGATGACATGATCAATGTTACATCCGGACAAGATGGAAACTGACAGACTGTCTGCAGCCACACCGTCTCCCAACCACTCTAGCCAGCCAGCCGTGATGTTTTAGCAACCGTTTAAAAGTTAGCGGAACTACTAAACTAGTACTTGTTTGCACTTTCATTTTTACGTAATAAGACAATTTATCAAAATGTATACGGCAAAATTTAACTGTTCATATATAGAAAATATACAAAAAATATCACTCAAATCTGAAATTACATTACCAAGGTTGCGGGTTTCGTTTCGACATAAGATTTGTATCTGTGTGACAAGTGACAACAAACTTGACCTAATTTAAACCTTGTAAATATAAAATATAACATCTAATTTCGTATGTTATTATTTGAAATTAAGTAATTCTTATTAACTTGTGTATTATTTTATGGTATTTCTTGAAAGTATCTGCATTATGTCATATGAATATGAAGAACAAATTATTATTTTATTTTTATTTCAAATCAAATATTCGAATGTACGCGCGAATCTCAGTATTCATACAAATTTTTGGAAAATTATTTTAGTGTTAATTTGTCCATCATCGAGTTATATCTATAAAGTTATACGACAATCAACATGTGCCAACTAACTATTGAAAAAATAGAAAATATATTATTTTCGAGAGACGTAGACGAATTAAGTCGGGTTACCTAGTTTGTAACTGTGATGTAGAACAAAAATTGTGCTTTTAACCCTTACAATATTAGTGGCGTTGTCTGACAAGCTGCTTTATTTACCAATAAAAAACCTTAACATAAGTTTTACCAATAGCTATTATAGGAATTTGTGCATTAGGCTAGAAACCCTTTTCTGACCGCGAGTATCCTACAAAACTTTGTTATAAAATGTAACCATAAGTTTTCTGTACTTTTCTATGTTACCTAACCGCAATGGAATAGAGAAATCATAGGACTGAGAGGTCCGTTATCTGCAATCTGTGTAAGCAATCTTAGTTCAATATTTGTTTTAAGGTATGGTTACCAATATTTGTAATAACTTATTGGTATTGTGTGGTAATTTCAATATGATGTGTACTTGACCGCGATCTTGATTACACGATTTAAAATAGTTGAAAAGTTATTCAGTAATATATAATAATTATAGCCGATTGATCTAAATATTGTTCTTGACATCGAAAAGACGTCCTCAAAGTCTTGTCTCGGGTTTTTAAAGTTTACCTTTATAATGACAAAAATATGGTGGAAGAAGGTACTTTCATTGTTACTAAAATATATTGCTAAGGTAAATTTTTCTTTTGCCGTGGTCACAGGTTCTGATTGATTGAAAGCTTCAAGTGTGTGATAACAAGTTACCGCACTCCATTTTCTAATGTAATCTTTTTCCATTTTGATAAAATGCTCCTAGAAATATAAGATTAAGATTTATTAATGGTGTGCCTTCTAAGAAAAAATTGAAAGTACTTGAATTTTTAATATATGAGTTGATGAATATCACAGGCTAATATTACTACAACTGCTTACTATATACTATTCACAATGTTATGAAGGAATTATTATCATCCAACATAATATCTTCATACACACTGGTATTACGTACGTATGAAACGCGAGTAGGTAGGTACATACAACTTATATTTTTTTCTACAAATCTGCATTTTTTTGCCAACCCTATGAAAGTACTCAACTATGCGAATCTCTAACCACAACCTTCGATAATTCCAATTTCTAAACGGTTGTGAACCTGTCTATTCTACTGACATACTTTTGAATAGCCGATTAGAAATATTTCAACGCTATAAACATTGCTTCGGTGAAAGTAATCGATCTTCGATTTTATTGTCAAGTCATTCACTTGTCCGTTTTTGGATTACGATTTCATAGTTTAGATATTTTTGGCTATCTTATAACGATGGTTTAATACGATTATTATTTTGTGTGAAGACATCTTTTGAGAAATATTCAGCTAAATATACAATAGTAGCAAATCTTTCATTAAAATAATCAGTCCAAGAGAATCAACAAAATTTTATTCTTTAAGAGAGTAATTTGTTTTTTAATTATTTACTTCTTTAAAGACGACTTTATCCTTATATGCCTGAGCCTTTACAGACATATTTGAAACGGACACAAAAATACCCAGACTGAAATCAACAAACACACAGTGCGTGTCACGTGAGAATCGAACCCACAACGCGCATTAAGAATCAGCGACGATACCACATATTCTTCTACGCCGCCCATGCACTAACTAGTCTTTTTTTATTTATTTATATATATTCATTATGTCTTTATCTATATGTCTATAGTAAGAAGTCGGTAAAACTTTCATTAGTGAAAGTACTACAAAATTTGCAAAATCGTTAATACTAATTACGGTTAGTTTTACACGCCTTAAAACTATAAAATTAATAAATAAAACTCCAAACAACTTAAATGGAGGCAAACTTAGTAACTAAGACTAAGGACTATGTCAAGTTTGGGTGTTTTCTATATATAATATGTATGTATTTACAAAATAAAGTATATATGTATTTATATCAGTTGTCTAGTACCCATAATACAAGCTTTGCTTAGCTTAGGACTTCATGGCATTGTGTATTAGATGTCAGAAATATATATTTTAGTAATTATGTAATTATGCTTGAGTTTACTATTAAATAGATAAACTACAGCATACAAGACAACATACCGGTGAATGGTACCGGTTGAATTAGGGAACATAAAGATCTGGATGGCGTAAGAAAGCGGCTCCCGGACCCCTCCCGTCTCAGGCGCAGAGTGGCACACCGTTTGGTTTTAGTCGGTTCGATTCCGACACACCGCCCCGCCGCAAGCCCCGGTAGGGTGAAGGCCCGAGGGGGTTTCCACACGTAAAAAAAGGTAACATAAAGATGGCCAACCCCATCAAGTATTATAATAACGTAAGTAGTAGTAGAAGTATATAGTGACATCAATTATTAAAATGTAATACTAACTAACCCGGCGAACTTCGTACCGCCATATTTAGATATCTGTCTCAGCTTCTCCACATATTGTGTTCAATCGCGAACAAAAAAATACTTATACCGTTATCTTTTAAATTTTCTTATATACAAACCTTGTCCTAACAATAATGAACCCTTTAAAAAAAAATTATATATAAATATAGATAGATAGAAAACTCTTTATTTGTACACCATAATACAGATATAAAAAAAGTACAGAAAATGACAAATGTATAATGTACAAAGGGCGGCCATCTTGTTTGTTTAGTGCAGCAGATCGGAAGTTATGCGCGTACATACATTTCGGCAATCTATTTTTATTTATATAGAAAGATATGAAAAATTTTACTTTTATAACTTTTGTATTCTTATTTTTATATGTTTTGAACTTGTATTAACAGCGTAAAGATAAGAAAATTTACAGATTTCTTTTATTTGTTCCTTTTTCTCGTCTATGATTTTAGAATGGTTTTTATTTTTTATTATTGGAAAGTTAAGTACTGATTTTGCCTTTTTACTTTTTTGTTGTATACATAGATATGGTTGTCTATAAGAGATCACCGTGAGCGATAAGACCACCATTTGTTGTATTAATGTTTTTTAATACTCATTTTATTTTATGTTTTGTAATATGTACGCAATGAATATAAATAAAAAAAAAATACTATAGACGAAAATTTTAAATGTGCTTGTTTGAAAGACTATTTAATGTAGTTTCTTTCCGGTTCTTCTCTATTCAAATGACATTTTATAACCGAGCAACTTGTGTCATTAAAGATTCGAAAGTGCCTAAAGTGGCCTACTTGAAAAAAAAGGCTTTTCATTTTGATATACTGATCATGGAACCGCGAACTATAAGACTTTATAAATAAACTTAAGACTTTTCAAATATATTAACTAATTTCATATTATACGCTATAATACTAAAAGAAAAGAATTACCGTTTAAACAATGATGGCTTATACGAAAGCAAACTATCCCCTTTTGTTATATGTACAAAACAGGAACATGAGCATCAACTTACATAATTCTTTTATTTCAGCAACTCCGTCTTGAAAGTACTTATTCGGTTCTTGTATCAGCTTAGCAAGAGAAACTTCAATTTATTTAAATCAAATGATTACATTGTGTTCTACGCATCAAAAAAAAAACCAGTCATTTTATAAGCGGTAACATCGTATCAAGATTTGACATTAAATTAATTCTATTTGATTCTAAATATTGATATTATGATAATATTATGTTTTGATAAATATTACCAGTGACAGTCGAGTTGTGTAATCGTTGGTTTCTCATGATGAGGACATAGTGTTCATTCTCCTCTCGCACCTCTTAACCTTGTAATTTACGGACAAAATTTATGGACGCTTACTTAACGCTTGGTTGTGAGGTAATCTTATAGTTGAGAGATTTCTATAATATTCTAGATGGTTATTTAAGTTAACCAGTCAGGACTGCGTCGCCGTGTATTCATATGTGACGTAAAGCAATTCATGCGAAGACTATTGACGATGAATTTGCTGCCGATATTATTATTACAAAATAGACATAGAGTTTACGTTTTATTCATATTGCCTACTTTTGGAAACATATTTTACGATTTTAATTCTAAAATAAAATGGGCAAAGTCTAATATCGTAAAACTTGGGTATCCCATTGTATCACATAATCGTGTCTTGAAATAAGTTCAAATAGCAAAATCATAGATTTAAAGATAAAATAACGTTGCTTCTTTGTGACTAAAATTGCAAAGTTATTCATAACATTAATCTCTTAAATTGGTTTCGGTAGCTTGAGAATCCATACCAGGAATATTATTGTACAATAAATAATGCTCAAATATTGAATAAACAACAACGATAAAAACATTAATTAATTATAATAAAAACCTTTCTAATGCCTAATCAATCGTTGATCGTTGATTAGATACGACCAGCAACTGGTTGCAGCCGCGATCACGAACGGTTGTCGCGATCACATCTGGGAAGCACAAAAGCATCTAACCGTATAATCAATTCTACCTATACGCTTGTAAAAACAATTGATGCTCGCGCATATAATTGAATTATACGCTGTAGATACAGTATGTATAAATACCAGTATTATATACGAGACAATAATACTTCAGTATAGCGCAACGACTCTGTGGTTTAGTCTCCACTCGCACTTGCCAGTTGGGCATTATTCTGAGTCACAGATAAGCAAAATTTCATATAGTGTGACTTTTTCACAATAATTATGCTATAAAAGATTTAATGTTGATAATCATTTTGAAGATAATGACCTATTGTAAGGTTGAAAACAATTTGCAACTTGTTTAAATGTTACTGTACTGTGTATATGTCTCGAGCGAGGTAAACTTGGCAAGTCAGCCTGTGACACAAGCCATAGTCCAAACATAAAACAGTGTGAGTTATAGTAGTACTGAACGTGATCGATTTAATTTTTTTGAAATCATTTGGCATCCAAAACAAAATCTGTTATATTTTAAAATTGTCAGAAACGACAAGACTAAAAGCCCCGTGTATTTAATAACACCGTGTTTTATGCTATTTTTGTAGCCTACTCATATAATTCTAAGTTCCTAAGATAGAAAGTATGAGCAGAATACAGTCACCAGACTCATTGCAAAGTTAGATATTGACAGTGCAACAAAGCAGTATTGTGACACTGTATTTTCCAATTTTAGGCACAGTCCATTCTACGCCTAAATTGGAGAATACATCCAGAAAAATACTAGTTATCTTATACCTACCTATATAAACTATTGGTAGATATAAGCTACCTATATAAAACTATGTTGATTCTTTCTTCTTTATTGAAAATAAAGGTTGGTTTGGGAAATTTTGTTTTCGATTTCGAGATTTTAGGGAAAAAATATTACACAGTTTTATAATAATCAAAAGAATTACTAGTAATAATTAACGAGTAATTGCAAATAGTTAACAAATTAAATAGCTTTTGCTATTTTTATAGTAATCGAAGTAATTGTTCTCAATATTGAATCATATCAATCATATCAATCGTAATGAAATCATCGCCATTACTTAGAAAGACTTGCTTATTATGTGGTAAATTGTAATAAATTGTTTTGAAAATACTGAAAATATACTTAATTATTTTGTGTCACGCGACGTAAACAAACATCGTGTAGGACACCTACAGGCCAGGTGGAGAGATGACTTGCGCAGAACAAGTAGGCCGGCAAGAACTGGATGAAAGGTAGCCAAAAATTGATCATAGTGACGCGCAATGGTAGAAACCATGCCCAACAAAAGGTTGGCCAAGTGGTTTCAGTGGTCGCCACACCACTTCCTACTGCGCCAAGTGTTGTGGGTTCAAATCCTACATGGGACAACACTTTGTGTGATCCATAAAATGTTGTTTTAAGTCTGGGTGTACTTGTGTCCGTTTCATGTATGTTTGTAAAGATCCCCGCAACACAGGAATGTATATTCCTAATGCGGGAGTTGCCTTTAAAAAAAAAAAATTACAAAATAAAAAAATAATAAAAAAAAAAAATTTCTGAAGAGAGGCCAAGGACTTACAACTATCCTGTTCTTTGCCAGTCCGCTTTCATTTATAGCATAATAATATTTAAATTACTAGAAGCAATGGTGTGTAGTATTGCTTTAAACTCCAGTTCAGTTCAGCGCCTAAAGAGGAAGACAGGTAATAGAACCACGCTGATTTGAGTACGAATGGGTCGGCTCGATCAGAGCGGTGCTACCCTCACACAGAAGATTAACGTTAAATGACAGTGTTCGAGCTTTCGTGTTTCGTTGGTGAGTGCGAGACCGAAGGCCCAATGATGCAGAAGCATCACTAGGCCGCCATGGTGTGGGTCACCATGTTGCTTTGTTGCATTGTCTGCATTCGCAATGAGTATTCTGCTTATTCTTGCCATCAGGCAGAGTAGTTTTGGCAGGGCCAAGCATAAAAAAATGCATTTTAGAGAAACAGAGGATAAGAGAAAGCTATTCCTATTAGGTTGCCAAACTCCTGAATTCTGCAAGGTTTAATACAAACGGTACAGGGGCATCTAAAGTCCATACTGTCTAGTTTGATCTCTGCGATATCACTAGTGTCATTTTCAAACTTACGAGGTACATTTAGGTGTGATTTTTTATAGTTAAATGTATAGCCGTTTACTACTGATAGAACTGGCATAATAATTAACGACAATATAGGTGATTTAATGTTATATCACTGGTTTTCAGTTAATATGTCACAGAGTTAATGAGCTTTATTGCAAGGACTGTAGTAGGTCTACGATTATTGAATTTTATTATGGAGCTACAGTGTTGTTTTATTTAAAGTGTGTATAGCCATCCAACACATAGGGAGGATCCTCCGACCAGGCGAGGTTATCATGCCTGGTAGGCCACGGATAATATTTGGTTTAAGCTAATCGGCGTAAGAACTTCTACTGCGCGATTCAGGATTGGTGGTTTCTTTGTTTCAGAAGTTTGACATATGGTCGTTAGATGGCGCCGTAGTGTGTTTTCTTGTCGCGTTGTATATGGAAGTCGCCACTAGTGTATGTTCTATTCTTGCCAACGTCGCATCGGTGTAATGAGGTGTGTTAGGTATAAATTAAGCTATCATTTTCGGATATCTATCACACAACGCTATCTAATACCAAACTAAACATATATACTTTTTTGTAAATACATACATATTATGCATAAAAAACACCCAAACTAGGAAACAAATATTTGCAGATCGTACAAACATTTGGTAACAAAACCTCCAGCACAGCAGTTGCATACGCTACCACTGCACCACTGATGTAGCCATTTCGTTTTCATCGCGAGAGATATAATAATTAAATAAATTCTCATTATTGTCCATTGCTTAAAACTATTTATCACAGCTTACCACATAAAACGCAAGTATTTCTGAGAATGGCTATGATTGCATTGCGTAACCATTCGATATTAAAGAGCTATTACTTCGTTTACTATATAAATAGCAAATACTAATTGGTTAATCCATGGTTTATTTCTCATGCTGGGAGGGGTCCGGATGGCGTAAGAAAGCGGTTCCTGGATCTCTCCCGTGTCAGGAGCAGAGTGGCACCTGTGGTGTTTTAGTGGGTAGTCTGGCGAGTCAGTCAGGAGTCCCACACAAAGCGAACCCTCTGTCCCCGCGGGGGGGGAGCGAAGAGCGTAAATGCATTCCACCACGTAAAAAAAAAGGTCTATTTCTCATAAAAAGTAATAATTTCAGCGCTATGCTCCAATGGACAGATATCACTTTCTTATGTATATTGGCCTTAACGTGTATAATTATGTATATCTGATTTCTGTTTTACCCACTGACAACAACATTAATGAGTCCGTGTAGTGAGTGACTTGTTATTAAAGCTTTTATTTTTTTTAATCTTATTTCACCTGTCCCGATGTTTGTCTATGATGAAATCTTGCAACTTAAATTTGAACCACTTGCCGATTTGGAATTGAGCTGAAATTTGAAATATGCCTTAAGTTCTGATGACAATGAATTCTTTTATAATCGGTATTATTCCAAAAATGGCCGCTGTAACAAAATGGCGGCGTACATATTTCCGGAAAACCAACCCAATATTAATATCAAATGAAAGGGCTAACAGGTTGTTTTTTATTAATAAGTAATAGAAGCCTGTTTTAAACAATATATATTATTTACTTGATTTTAACTCACATAAGTTGTCTTTTAGTATATTTTATTTTAATAATAAAATGTATAGACTAGCTATATAGCTATTTATTGATTTAAAGTGTGGTTATAATCCATTTTAAAAGTAATCAAACTTGAAGACCATTTTGTCTTACAACTGCGTTGCTCTAAGCAATTATTTCAATGAAATAAGAAAAAAATACTGTATTCAATATGGCATCTATTGCGGCAGGCTATGAGGTAAATAATATGCCTCTAGGCTATGAATGACGAGCAGTATACATAGAAGCAAACTATTGTTGGAATTTACTTTCTTGCTACGTCTTTAAGTCACCTGTGTTACTAATAAGTGGTGATTTTTAAAATTATCACAGCCGTAATGTTCATACAAAGATTATTAATTTAATAAATTGTTTTTATGTAGTACTATGAACTATTTTAAATAATTTAGTTCCTGAACTAGCAACACATAAACCTTATAATGTTTAAGGTTATTATCTTATTCAATAAAGTGTTAATAAGACATCATGCAGAGAGGTTGTTTAACACTTGTCTTGCCTTATATTTAAAGGTACTATTTAAATATTGTAGGCGAGTGGTCATGAAGCGATGTAAATGAATTTTTGTTGGCACTTGCAAACGAAAGATTTAAAAGTCAAGGATTTTTGTTTAAGGTATTGAAAGTAATTTTTGTATGGTTTAAAGTAGTGTGAACCTTTAAACAAGAATCGTTACACAAATAGAACTGTTCTTTTAGAAGTTATTTTCGTTGTATTTAGTGTAGATTTTTAACTTTACATTTGAATCACCACATTTCCTATAGAAACAAACTGTGGTGACTTCCACATACAGCGCAACAGAAACATACGTTAGCGCCATCTACCGCAGATACACTGAACTACGGAGTAATGGAATACAGGAAGTAACTACCAATTATACATCGCGTAATAGAAGTTCTCGCGCCGGTAAGCATGTATACAACATCCCAACATCAACCGTTGGGAAGTGGCCCGCCAGGCATGATCACCTCGCCTGGTCAAAGGATCCTCCCTTTGCGTTGGAGGAACATGTGACCCGTTCCTCCACACAAACAAGTCATTTTTCGTCTTCAAATTTCAAACTAATATAAAAACTACTATAAAATTCTTAGGCCACCCAAATTTTCTATTACTATGAACTCTCATCAAAATAATCTAAGTTTATAAACCATAAATATGTCAACAAAAATTAAAAAAGACTTAAATTATCATTATAAGGCTATCGTTAATAATTATATTCTTTGTGGCTCAAAAATAATCTAAACCCAACCCTTACAAATAACTTTAAATAAATTCTCAAAGATTTATCTCGAATCAAAAGTTACGACAGATTAAAATTTACATTCCAAAGTTTGTTTACATAATTTGTTGGTTTAAAAACCAGTTATTTCTATCTATTTTATTGGATAAGTTTCAAGTAAAGCTACGTACGTAATAGTAATAATATTATGTCTACTAGCGGTACTTAAGCTAATTAGAAGTTCGATTAATAAATTACATAAATCAGTACTAGAGGAAATATTAAATAACGATTTATTGAATATCTGTTGTGTAACATCCTTATATTTAGCCATCAATTTCCTGACGTGGAAAGTGTTTTTTAAAATAAATGTTAATAAATGGTTCTGGTGCCAAGTATTAATTAATCATTACAATAAAATAATAATATTAAATTAATTTTCAACTTTCTGTTTTTGAATTTACAGGAATTACGGTGAAGACAGCAGAACTAGCGGAGTTCAAACTAGTTTTAGTGAGACTGATAGACTACAAAATATATAAATAGCTAATAGAATAAAGGAAGTCACATTTATAACAAAGTCTAATGATTAAAGTTAAAGTGAACTGAACACAGAGTTAGACACCGTAGTACAACAGTCCCTTTGTCCTACAGGCATGCCACAAAAGCTGACGTGAAGAAGGTAGGGCGCCTGAACGGGGTAAAAAAGATATGTAATGAAGGAGCTCTATACCAAGTTGGTTAAAATTACGCTAAAGAACAAAAAGTAGATACAGATAATAATTCAACCACATACAGTATTTTATCTAGTACATTCTTTAGCAATGCGGAAGTTTTAACCTAGTGACACTGGCATAGCATAAACAAAAGCACTTAATATAATATAATATCATTTTTTGATGAAGACAATTTGCGAAACGTAAACAACATATTGAGAAGTATATTCTACCGGGACTATATTGGACCGTCACACCGTGATATCTCAATTTTGAAAAAGTTTCAACGAACAAAAATAGAAGCACCGGTTACGGAAGACCCACCAAATATAATTCATAAAAAAAACAACTCATTTGATTAATTGAGCGTACACAATTACGAGTTATGTCTATATCAAACGAATAAAAGAAACAATTAATAACAACCTGTTTAATGAAGCAAGTGAATGTGAACAGCCAAGGTTAATAACTAAAGCACACGGAAGACAAGATAAGGAAGTTCTTTGGGCTTAAAACAGTAGCATTGGACTAGTTGCAAATGTCTTTTGAAGTATGATATCGAATCTAGGCCGTAGGTGACACGTTTGATGTGTAAATTGGGACATAAAAACCGTGGTATGGATAATATTTATGTCTATTTTCAAAATCATTTAAAGTTTCGAGATATCATCAATATTTTGACTAGTATTTTTATCGGATTTGTTATAGTTTTCAAGGATTATAGTTTCGCCAGTCTGTGTCTGTTTGTATGCACCGCGATCCGATGTCAATAGACTTTTATAATAATGGACCGGTTGACTTAAGCTAAATAAATACTATTAAAATGTGTACATATTGAAGTTGTTGGTTTTGAATTAGTATAAAAAGAAATAAACTTGCTTGCTTAGTGTTAAGAATGTTTTGTTGCGGATTGACATATGTTTATTATGATTACTAATCTCTTAAGTGTAGTGTACAAAGGGTTGTTAAAAGCAATTTCTTCTAGGCAACCTTAGGATGGATTAAATGTTTAAGGGAGACAGTGGTAGTTGACGTACATCGAGTACATAGAAAACTATAAAGCTTTAAGTAAAATTTGTAATCCTTTATCTTAAATGTTTAAACCAGTTGTAAAGCCCATTATTGCATCTCCTAACATTGTTATAATCAAGATCCAATTTATAAATTTAATTGCCCAAACGTTTAGTAATACGAGAAAGTAATTTATAAGACAATTACTTCAAACCGCTACCGGCTCGAAGACGAACCAAAACCAGGTAATGAATTATTTTAAAGGAAAAAACTCGACTGCGTATAATTTCTTTTGTTTTGTTTTTTTTAATTTTGATGTACCCAGTGTCACTCTCACGACTAAGACGAATCTATTGACACCACTCACATAAAAACGCAACAAGCCGTTTAGGCTCCAGAGCGTGCCAAAGAAATATACAAACATTCGTACATAGATACATAAATACATGAGAAAAACATAACCCATCTTCTTTCGCAGTCGGGTAATAAAATATGCATGTAACGTTAATTCTTACTTCTTTATAGTCACTTGTTTTGTCTAGCACTGGTCTGTTAATGTTGCTTTGCACATTATTCTGCTTTTAGCGTTACTGTTTGCAAGCTGTTTAGTATGTAAGTAGGTATGTGTGTTGCATTTGCAGTATGATTTTGCGAAAAGATTTACGACTTGAGTAATGTGTTTGCGGCTGAAGGTTAAAGACATTTCGATCTTGTTTTAAACTTTTTTGTTGTGCAGTTAAATATCTGTGAAATATTTAAGGTTTATGAAAATTATAACATTAGTTTGGTAAACTTGTTGCAAAAACGGTAACGTTGATGTTAAATTTTCAATGAAAGTAATTTTAAATCATTGTTGAATGTATATCAATAAAAGCATTTTGACTTAATATATCATGGATGTTTATAACATATCTTAATAAATATTATATGAAAAAATTCTATTAATAATAATAGAACATGGTAAAGGATAGCCTTAGAACAAACACTCAAACATGCTAGTCTACATCGTCGTGTAATAGCCTTAGGTGTTTTCTATGTATAATATGTATGTATTTACAAAAAAAAAGTATATAAGTATTAATATCAGTTGTCTAGTACCCATAGTACAAGCTCTGCTTAGTTTGGGACTAGATGGCGTTGTGTGTTAAAATCTCTGAACATATTTATTTTATTTATTTAATGGTTGTACCTTATTGCCATAGAACAAAAGAATATTTCTAAGTTTTGATATTTATCGCATATAAATCTTAAAAGCATAAGGAAAATAAACATGAGCAAATTTAATCTCGGAACATTACTACAATTGATTGTAATATATATTAAAAACTGTTACTGTATCCTACCTATCGCAGTCCACTGCTGGACATAGGCCTTTCCAATTTCACGCCACTTAGTTCTATCTATGGCTTTAATAATAAATAATATTAAACTCAAAATATTAATTCTATTACGATTTAAACAGTCCAATTCAATCAATATAAAGCTAGGTTTTAAAAAACAAAGCAATAATGTCAATGTAGTTAGAAAAAATACAGTATTAAATTTGGCATCTATTGGAAGACAAATAACATATTTCTAGTCTATGGGTGAAGAGCAGTACATATAGACGCATGCGTCACTGTTGGAAAGGTAGTAATTTAAAAAGACCATATCAATCTATGTATATAAACGACGACTAGTGACTAATAGACTAAGATCCAAGAGATCAACACACAGCCCAAACAGCTAACCCTAGAATCCTGAAAGTTTTCATGTAGGTACTTTATACAACGTGAGTGAGCACTAATAAAGGAATTTTGGAAATGTCACTCCTAAGGTGTTAAAATATGGGATGAAAATATCTACTTATGTGCGAGCGAAGCCGCGGGCAAAAACTAGTAAAATAATAAAGTGCAAATGACGTGACAGTCCGTATATCCGTCACGACGACGTAGAATAGCATGTTTGAGTGTTTGTTATAACTACATATTTGAAACATACTGACTGCCTCTGTGGCGCAGTGGTAGCGAATGCGACTGCTGTGTAAGAGGTCTCGGGTTCGATTCCTGAGTCGGACCAAATGTTTGTATGATCTGCAAATATTTTTTTCGAAGTTTGGGTGTTTTCTATGTATAATATGTAGGTATTTACAAAAACATATATTAGTATAAATATCAGTTGTCTAGTACCCATAGTACAAGCTCTGCTTAGTTTGGGACTAGATGGCGTTGTGTGTTAAAATGTCTGAACATATTTATTTTATTTATTTATTTATACATACTCTTAAATTCTATCAAATAATCTAGGTTAGAACTGTAAGTCCATAGCCTTGTTTACGTTAGAGTACAATTAACCTTGAAATTGTAAAAACTATTTACTGTTTATTTTTTATTGCCAGTCTTCGGAGTTTTACTACACGATGTGACTGCGATGCGTTGTACTTTCATTATGAATTTTATGTACCTGGATTTATTCAGTCTTTGCCTAATCTAATCTAGTTTAATGCATACGTACATGCAAGGCTGCCTTTCACAAAATATAAATACATTGCAATATTACAGAGATATTTATTATAAAGTCGCGACTTGCGACGCGATAAAATTTGCAAACTCATTTCGAGTAATTTTATTGTTACTATCGCAGAATCAGTTCAAATTAATGGAAGCTACATCTGAATGTTTTAGATATATAACGACAATAGGTTTTGTTAAATCCTGATTCATTCTTCGTATTATATACTTAGGAAATGATTAATCATTACATTAAAATTTCTTTGAATATCTTCTCATATTCACCAATATAAGCGATATCCATTCTAAGATTCATTTTATTAATCAAATTTAATATAAGTGTGTTTATAACTACTATAATAAAAGTAGTAACATCAAACATTTTTACTAACTTTCTCGAAGTTTCTACCTCACCAGAAACTCTTAGAAAACTGGATGATGCTTCCGACACACTTATCGTCATACGTGGGACATTCGCGATAGGAAACGACAAACGACAACTTCAGTTTAATTATTACTAGTGTGGAAAGCGGAAGGCGTTACACTTTAGCTATTGGAGAAGAAATCAATTCAAAGTTGAACATAACAAGTCTGATACCGCTAGTAAACTAGACTGAATATACTGTGTATTAAATTTATAATTTAACAGTGACCGCAAAATCTACTCATACTTTATTGGGCTCTAAGTTAGAAATATGTGTTTTGGCAACTTCAGTTAGCTACAAATTAGTGTGTATTTTCTAACGGTTGGATTACACAATGTCTATACAATGACAATTGTTGTATGACAAAGCCTTTAGACCGACATACACCAACGTCCGTTCATAATTCTGAGTGGCAATTAAAACTGTCAATTGTTTTTCAACATTTTGTACTCGTGCAGGCTATTGTCAATAACGATCACCCATGAAGGTTCAATACCGAATAATTGATACTTTTTAATAAAAGAAATAATTTAAATAAACTAGAATACGTGTTCGCTCGTAATACTTTCGAATGCATATAGTTGTAATGACCTCTAAAATCAGCACGCGTAGAACGAGCATAATGGACATAAAACGGTTAGAGTAAATTTATAAAAATAAGATTAAAATACCTTTGTTGTGCTTTGTATTTGCAAGAAGGTTGCAATGCCAGCTCGTACGCGGTTCTTCACGCCTCTTATTGTTCCTTTTGAGCTCTTGATCGCTGACGGAATCTCTTCATTTTTATAATCCTTTACACCGGCAAAGTACTCCGCTTCAGACACTTCACATTCACTTTTAGCACCAACACTAACACTTTGCACATCATCAAATTGTTTTTCATTGAGATGGAAATCATAAAACTTGTCCGTATCAAAATAATGACTACTATAAAACATTTGCTCTTGTTTCATCTTGTCCTGCTGCTTTCGCTCCTCATATGTACTCTCACTAATAAGAGGTGTTTTAGAACACAAAGTTGCAGGAAGTGATTCCGTTTCATTTTTTGTCTCTCTATGAACCTGAGAAACTAGACGGAATGAAGTGAGCTGTGCGCCTTCTTTCGGAATATTAGCATCCTCATTATTATTCTGGTTTGCTTTCTTGTGTGGCTCGGATTGTAATTCACTTTCGGTTTCGACCGTATTTAGTTTTACTGAACGGTCCCTAATGTCTTGGAGCAAACCTTGCGGTAGAAAGCTACTGTCTTTGTTGTTCACTTTATTATACGTCACTGGCGCGCTCGGTGATTCCATACTCTGTTTCGTTTCTTTTTTGCTATATTCACTATGATTTTCATCCGCGTGCACACTTATATTCAATTCACTGCTATTCAGAGAATCGCAAGATATATTAGAATCGTTGTCTTCGAAGTCCACTTCGTTTAAACCACTACCATTTGTTGAGCTGATTAGTGTTACAGAAACAGCTTTCTTTTTTGAACTAGATTTCGAAGTCTTCTTTTTCGGTAGAGGTGGTGGAGTTCCGTCAAGGTCACTGCAGGTGCCGGAGTCTAGTGTATCACTCGGCGAGCACTGACCGCTCGACATTACCATATTTGTCATCGAGTTGACAAAGGAGTTGCAATATATATAAGGTGCTTTATCCGTCTTCAATGATTCCACGTTCTCAAGAATCTTCGGTCCACTTTCTTCAACATTGATTCTGACGAGGCTGTTATTTTTCTTGCAAATATCTTGAATTTTAAACGGATCAAAGTCAACGTCACTCTTGAGATGTACGCTCGATATTTTAGGAGCCTTAGGTTTTTCTGAATCAGTGTTTATTTTGATTGTGACCACATGTGGGCCGTTAAGAGCGTCCGTACTAGGCGTACTCGCAGGTCGTTCTGACTGGGTCGCCGCTACGAATACCGTTGCAGATGGAGTCTTAGAATTAAGGACGAGAGAGTGCATCGAACTTAGTGAGTCCATCCGGAGATTGGTGGCAGTGAACCCGTTTGTGCTTATATTATGTTCGTCGTTTGTAATTTGTGTGTAAGTTGTAGACCCTCTCTGCTTTCCTTTCGGAGGTAGAGGAGGGATGTATTCGACACTGGGGCGCGTCGTGATTTCTTCCATCATTGTGACGGTTGTTAAATTGGCATAATTAACGGTGCTTCTCGTTTGCAATGCTGGTCAGGTCCGTTCAGATAGTGGTAGATATATAAGGCATAATGGTTCCGGTGACCATTCGTGACTGGGTCAATAATCTGCTCGATGGCCTCTATTTCTAAGCGTTTGTTTACATCTGTAAAAGAAGAAAAAACACATTAATACAGTATTCTTGTGTCGCAATAAATATTATACGTACATGACATTTGTTTATATCCGTGTATTGCTTATAATACTAATAACCTACAAAGCATTTAAAAGTAATTGTCAACACTAAAAGGTCACGTAAAGTCGTTCACTGCAATGCAATCAAATTACTCAAAGGTTTTTTTCAATAGGTACATCAATTACAATACCAGAGATTGAACGCAATATATCTTACGAAACTAATATAATTTAGGTACAAAATAATGTAATAATTATTCCTGAAAAGCACGTGCTTTACTGTGTAAATACAGTTAGTTATTCGAACGCTTCTAATCTTCTCTTTAAATCTGACTAATAATTCAATATTTATTAAGGATAGTTATAGCTAGAAGTGTTACAAAAGATATTGAACAGAAAATTAATTAGCAGCGAAACCAACTACAGCCGTATCTCCCACTGGAGGCTTCGTTTCATTTATATTTACGTAATACTTATCTATGTGAAAGTAGCTATTTCATTTTTATAATCTTTTCGAAACGATGGATTTATGATATCTTCGAATTATTTTACATTTTCATGTGAAAGATTATAACCGGTTAGATCTGCTATGGACTACCCACTGTGTCCATAACAATATTGGTGAAGTTACTTAATAAGCTTTCTATTATTACGATGATGATCATCACCTATCATATTTTAGGGGAAATAGATATGATTTTGTCTAAAGTATTTTATATTAGTTTTGCTTGCGGCTCCACTTATATGTAGGTTATCGCTGTAAAGAGTAGACTATATCTTTCCTCAAGAATCAAAGTATCTCCAAACATTTTATACACATTTCAATCGCGAAGTCAGTGGTGAAATCGGTGCAGCGGTTTCGCTGTGAAAAAGTAACAGACAGACAGAACTACTTTCGAATATATATCTAATATTACTACAGACATATAACACAGTATAACAAGATATCAATTCCTAATGTGATGTAAAGACAGATAGATACAACCAATCAATCAATAAATAGTCCTCTCTAGCCCAATGTTTAACACAGGACCTTTCTTAGAAAAGGGGTTTTGTGAGGGAGTGTCAATTTCATTTGCGAAAATTGAGATTTGCATTTCGTTTATATATTCGTGTTTGATGTTAGTATTTATTGCAATGTTATGCTAACATATTTTGTTTAGATATTTTGTTAGTTTGTTTACTCCTTTACGCCCTTTAGAGTGATACAAAACACGGAATATTTATTTCAAATTTATTTTAACACGTAATGTGTTAAAAATATATTTATAGCCGTAAGACCAGCGGACAATCAAGAGACTTTTAACAATACCTCATTTGTCTAGTTCTAATAAGTAGTTAAGTAGCTATAAATAAATAAATATAAATATCTTCAGACATTTTAACACACAACGCCATCTAGTCCCAAACTAAGCAGAGCTTGTACTATGGGTACTAGATAACTGATATTAATACTTATATACTTTTTTTTTGTAAATACATACATATTATACATAGAAAACACCCAAACTCCGAAACAAACATTTGCAGATCATACAAACATTTGGTCTGACTCAGGAATCGAACCCGAGACCTCTTGCACAGCAGTCGCATTCGCTACCACTACGCCACAAGATGAACAGATGAACATACTTACATACATACATAGCCAATCAAATCAGAACCCTCCTTTCGCTTTGCCGTAATCGGTTAAAAACTCATAAACGTTCAATCAGAATAGTTTAATGCATAAAAAAGCAGACATGTATTTTTTTTTAATTTACAAATGTTTTAAAAGTACTGCTAAAGCCAACTGCAAGAAGTATTTGAGACACTGTTCTGTTTCTCGACCTTGGATAAATAAGTCATTGCACTTTCTCATCTTAAGTCACCTCACGTGTCGTGTCTGAACGTAAACACAAAGACAGTAAATCCATATAAGCAGATCAGGCAGAGGATTTGCATGAACAACGCTAGCATCCGTTATAAGGTTTAATTGACTCTGCTTTACAAGAAAGCTGGTTCAATATCAAAATAAATGAGCATTACAGATTTTTATTTAAAATGGAGAATGAATTGGCAAATTATACGCTACAGAAGATTTTAGTACAATACAATTATTTGTTAAGAGTTAGTTTGATTAATATGTTTGTTACGAAGTCAAAGGAAATATGTAAGCGACCAATTCCTTCGTTACTTTTGTAAATACGAATTCTGTGTTGACAGTGATCGATAACAATAATTACAATCTCTAACTTGAGATACTCGAGACACATAATATGTA
The DNA here is from genome assembly GCA_003709505.1 of Hyphantria cunea. Taxonomy (NCBI): domain Eukaryota; kingdom Metazoa; phylum Arthropoda; class Insecta; order Lepidoptera; family Erebidae; genus Hyphantria; species Hyphantria cunea. Next base: position 1,045,050 of record PKRV01000917.1, read on the forward strand.
TATGCTTTTATCTTTCTGATATATGTGTATTTGTACAGTATATTATTTAAAAGAATATCTATTTCAACAACTATGCTTTCACTAAGTCTAAATTAATAAAATAAAAACTAATTATAATGTAAATTAACGTAGATTCATGATTATAACACTCAAATTGACTAGACTAGACGCTTAAAATTAGGACAGTATTTTTTTAACACTATAGTTGTGATCATTACCTTCTTCTCATAAGCCTATTGTCTAGTATACTGCATAGTACAATTAATGGCTGATTATCAATTGATATAAAAAAACATCGGAAGTTGGAATAAATTGAAAGAAACTAGCTTTGTTCTGACTGTATGGAACATGAATGCACAATTTGCCTAGTGGTTTAAGTAATCGCCACGCCTCTTCCTACTACACTAAGTGTGGGTGGTTGTGGAGTCAAAACCCACATGGGACAACAGTTTGCGTGATCCACAAAGAATTGTTTTACGTTTGGGTGTAATCTGTGTCCGTTTTATCTATGTTTGTGAAGTCCCCCGCGAAATAGGATGTATATTCCTAAAGCGGTATTATTCTTTTGAAATAGAAAATAAAGAAAGTCATAGTTATAAAAGGGTAAAAGCCAAAGCGTAATACTGTGAAAAAAATATAAGGCGAAGTTAGTACAGGCGGACTGCAATATAATTGTTCCTGCGGCTTGAAGATGATTCAATCATCAGTAGGCTATTACAAAATTGTTAGAATCGTTTGTCAAAGCGTTACTTAAAAAACACTTTCCCTCGTTTAAATATCTGTTCAGATTGAGGTTTTCTAATGAATTTTTATGGTAGATTTGCTATGGTAGCTGGCAGAGTTATGGTTGATACTTGTATTCTCAGAAAGTTTTTATAGAAAAATAACATACAATAAGTATGACCATTTTTATTATGTTAAATACAAAACTTTTTAAGCCTCAAGGAACGTTTAAAATTTTTGTCATGGTACTTACATTTCGGTTAGAGAAATACTCGTGTCGTTGAGAAATACTAAATGTATGTCGTAAATTATTGTGTATATATTGAAATACTGTATAACATTTTGGGCATAACTATAGGCCTTTTTGTGTCAATTATAATTCAAGACAGGTATATCGTTTAACTTCTTTTCGCAGGAGAGGTTTATGTCTAGAAATCGACTATTAAAATAGTTAATATAGACGAATTAATGATATCGGTCAAATAATTTCTACTGTGATTGATTGTACAAGGAAAGTGCAAACGAGCCTATCGCCTAATGGTAAGCCGCCGCCGCTCATGGACACCCGCAATACCACAGGCATCACAAGTGCGTTGCTGGCATTTTAAGAAGGAGTACGCTATTTTCTTAAAGGCTAGAAGGTCGTATTGGTCCACGAATACTGCAGGCGACAGGTCATTCCATGGTTTTGTTGTGCGACGCAGAAAGTTCCTTAAAAAGCGCACAGTTGTGGACTGCCAACCATCAAGATGATGGGGATGATATTTTTGTCGCGAAGGATGATGTCGGAAAGAGGCGGCAGGAATCAGCCCGAAATTTGAAGGTCGTATTGGTCCAAGAATACCGCAGGCGACAGTTCATTCCACGGTTTTGTTAAGCGAGGCAGAAAATTTCTCGAAAAGCGCACAGTTGTGGCCTGAAAACCATCTAGGTGATGGGTATGAAACTTCTGTACGTGGGACGATTGCGAGAAGAGGCGGCAGGGATCAGTTCGAACAACTCGTTGGAGTACTACACCGTATTAGTATGTATTTAGTAATTTTGGAGTTAGACGATCTTGTGTGAGATGAATTTAGTTTGTTATTTATTAAACATAAGTAAAGCATGTTTGTATTACAACAAGAAAGTACTTTTGTTATTTGCGACACGAAGTGAGATTTCATAACGAGCCTTTTTTATTTATCAGATAATGCAGTATACGAAAGCAATGACCGTGAGTTTTTAATTATACAGTCTGATAAATATCACTTACAATGTTTTTTTATTCTGTTGCATGTTAACTGTACCTCACATACAGGCATAGAACTGTCATAACTTAAGAAAAGAAAACATTTTCCTATATTTAGGGTTTCATACTTCAAAAGGGAATAATGGTGCTCTTACACGATTACTTTGCAGTGCGTCTGTCAAGATCCTCTTTCTCAAGAACGCTTGGAGGTATCAAGCTGAAATCCACAATCAAAAATCAGGTCTACGGTTTCTTGGAGCTGTAAGCTGTAAGTTAACTTCTAAGCCAACGCAATCAAAAGATACTGCAGTTTGTGCAACATTTTCTCAACTCAAAATCCTGAAATTTTATACGAAGCGATGTCTTATAAATATAACACAAAAAAGGAAAAATTGCGAAAAGCATAAATTTTTGATTACATCCCATAATATACGTACAGGTTTCTACGGAACCCTCGGTCCGGCTCGCACTTGACCGGTCTTTTTTTATTGACAGCATCATAAACTTCTTGTCTTTTTCCAAGGTTCATTTTGGAGATAGAGTCATGAATTTTCTTCTTCTATTCTCCTGTATCACTTGTCAGTTAACTGTTTACTCATTTTGTCACCATATCTTCTTCGCATAGTTTTTATTCATGTTTTCTTTACTCATAAAAAGGACTGAGCGTTTTTTAATCCGTTTATGTTTCTATTTTTTTTAAGTTATTTATTTAACTTTAGACAAAGAAGCAATGAAAGATATAAAAAATCTAATGTTCAACTCGAAAATTAAAACAAAGATAGTAATTTTTAAGTACTTTACATTTTTTGTAAATTTTAATAGAAATTTTAAAATTTTAGAAGACATTAAATTTAAATGTGTTATTTGTGTTCGTATATTCCCAAGAATCTATTTCAATTATTTCCTATTATAAAGAGATATGTTTCCGTAACATTTATTTCTTATACAAGTGATTTTTTGCGCCGTTTTATCAATATCTGAGGTTCCTCGTAACTCAAACATCTGGTAGTGAAAGTATAAAGTATGTACTATGATTTGTCAACAGTTGATGGTTGATTATATAACATCGAATTTAATGGAGTTTTGTGAAATAATGACAATGTGATTTGTGGGATTGGTTTTATTATAGTTTTTTGTTTAATTTCTTTTTTTTTGTATTATTAACAACCTTATTTTATTACTTTGAGAACCATAATTTATATATTGTTGATACGGCTTCGGCGATAGGGATTTTGCTATCTTTATACATATTCACATTATATTTATATATATAAATGTTACCGGCAATATGTATTACACATAAAACGTGTGGATAATACGTGTAATAGTATTTATTTTATAATTTGCCTAGCTATTCTATACAATGCCTAACGTGCAGCCTTTATTGTGCTATGTAAAGATAGATCCAAATAAATCCATTCGTCTAAAATGTATTATTTGCCTTGAATTACCTTAAAGGCTTAAGCTTTTTAACTTACCCTCGATTTCCTAATTTCATAGTTAAAGTCGAGTGTAGGTGGTTATCAAATTTTAGTGGGCAAGATATGTTTGTTTAATAAGTCTCATTCTATTCCTATGGAGAAAATATTTGTGAGTGTATGTTTGGATGTCTATTTCAATATAATTAAGTCGCAGGTGTTCATGAGTATTCATGGTAAACACATTCTATCAGTGGATTTGTCTGTTAATTTGCCTCTATATCAAAAAAAAATACTAGCAATAAACTATTAAACTTTCTTTCGATAAATAACAGCACGCTTTGGCAATAAACTGGCCATTAGAATACAATGTATATACTCGTGTGAACTCAATAAAAGTGTTTTATAGATTGTAAGAAAATATCCGGTTATCGTGGTTAAAATGTGTACGATAAATATTGTTAATTTTCGTTGATTTGCCGATAGTAACTTTACAATTGAAAACAAAACAAATCAAATTAAACTTCCTCTAGGTCCCTTGTGAAGAACTATCGTCGCTCACAGGAACTTATAACTTAAGAGGCAGAAGTGTGCCCCTTGAAGGAAGTCTCCCCCATCTCCAAGTAAAACTATCGAAGGAAATTGCTTTACTCAATCTTATTAGCGTTTAAATGTGATTAGCTTCACAAACGCCCTGCGTAAAGAACTCAGGTCCACCGGTAGCCTGTGAAGCTCTACGACACCATATTTTTACTTTAAACAAGAAGAAATCAATTAGAAGTATCTCTTAAATACATCCACTCTCATAGGAAATGTTATGAGCAACTAGATTTCAAACACGAAACAATCAACGCCTTATGAAACAAGTTCAATTCCATCGGAACACAATGTGTGTTTCCACGCTCTTATACCTTTTTAACTTCAAATGTCAAAGACTACAAAGAAAGTTAACAATAAAAAAACTACAGCAATTATGACATTGTATGTATTTGCATCATTACCGAGCATTTCCTTCTTTCATTGGCTACTGAAGTTACAGTACTTAGAAACAGCAAACTGTTAACGACTAAATAGATGGACAAATTATAATTATCAGTGCAGTGAGGAATTACTGTTGGACAACAAATATATTGCCAGCCGGTCTAACCAGTGTAGTACCGATATAGTCTGCTAAAACCTCCTTTCTAAGTAGCGGTTAATCTCCATTTATAACCTATTATAGGAAATCACGTATTATTTGGAAGTTCACAGTTTGAGGATATTCAGTTTGATTAAAAAACTATTTCTGTATATTATAATTAGCTTTATTTTTAAAGAATGTAAATAACGTTTTGTTAGCTATTGTATTAAAGTTTAATACAAACGCTGTCGATGACTTTGATGTTGACTTAAATCATTGACCGGTAATTATTGATTTTTCACTTAGCACTCGTTCTCAAAAATGTGTAATAAGAAAACGACGCTTTAAGAATCTGAAAAATTGACTAAATGTGTATTTTTGTAAATTAATGTAATATTTATATATTAATAATATTTCTCTTAAACATTTATTTGTTAAGTTTACCGCTGCGAGGCCTAAAGCCTGAACATATATAGGCTCTTGAACATTGATAAGAAAAATCATTACAATTTTTCTAGTTTTGATGTCCATATGTTCCCATGGGACACCATATATGCCATCTTTCAACTTTTCACTCTGCAATAATGTGATGATTAAAAGTACTATAACTGTATTAAGAATGATGAATTAAAAAGTAAGAGCCACTGATTATTTCAATGCTCTATTCAATAATGGCAGAGTCTACCAACCAGAATATGCGGCTAGTAACCTATACCAATAATACATAACGAGAAGACTTAACTCGAAAAAAAAGAAAACAATTACTAATTACTACTATGTAGCTGTTATTAGGCCAATAGACAAAAAACAGTTATTTCTAAATATATAATATTTATACAAAGTTGACCTACCATGGTGCCTATTTCTTCAAATATTATTGAAGTTTGAACTAATTCTTAAATCAGAATAATAGTAAGTATAACACAACGCGTCATATTTTCTATGCTCTGCAATAAGAATATAAACATATGTCTAAGTTTTGAACCATAAAATAAGAATTACTTTTTTTTTAAGAACATTTCACCAACCATTTCTGAGCATCACAATAGCAGTAAACAAATAATCACTTGATGGTAAGAGACATAAATGAATAAAGGTGGGCCAAAGACGTCTGACACTTCGTTAGTAAATCTGCAAATATTTAAAATATATTCTATAAGTTGAGATGTTCGAGTGGTTCGAGTATATAGATAAATATTTGTAAGAGATTAATAATAATTTGTTTTTGCTCACAAAATATACATGAATCTAGGTAGCGATTTCTAATCAAATAAAATAAATTATGTGAGAAATAAACAGGGTCAAGATAAAAACATTAGGGTATTTCTTTGGTGTAGAAGTTTTTTTTGTATAATACTGCGTATTAAAATATAAGTATAAACAGAGTACGATACAGTTAGCAATGACAAGATTAAGAATATACATTCAATCAAAAACGTATCGGGAATGGTTGATTTGTTTATGGTTGCAAATTCAATTTTTAGTTTTTTTTGGTTGTTTTAAAATTGACACAACTGATTTTCATTGTTTTCCGTTCCATTCCGTTGGAGTTGCATCTGTTATTTATATTAAATACAGCGTTATATTTACTTATATCATATCTTTGCGATATGCGAATTTCATAGTAGACCAAAAATCGAACAAAGAGTTTGTTTTAAATTTTGCCAATGGTATTTCGTGTCCGAAGTCACTGAAAATGTTGCAGAAGGTGAATCGACTTTATTAAAAAACACATGCTTATGAGTCGTACAAAGCATACAAAAGCGGTTGAGATGTAACATCTGCAACTGAAGATAAAATCGCAAAAGTGAGGGAAATAATGACTGAAAATCTGCATTTAACTTTGAGAGAAATAGCCGCCGAATTTTCTGTATCTCACGAGTCAATTTGTACGATTTGAAATAATTACTTTGGTACAAAATATGATGCCGCTCGGCTAATCCTAAAAGACCTGAATTATCTCCAAAAACTCAATCGTATGATTGTCGCTGAGGACATGCTAGAACGAGGCAATTCCGATCCGAAATTAATGAAACGCATTGTTACTGGTGATCAGACACGGGTTTTTGAGTTTGACATCCAGACTAGTCAACAAGCTGAGGAGTTTCGCCTTCCAACTGAACCGAAACCGAAAAAAATACGCTATAGTCGATCAAAAGTCAAAATCATGTGGACAGTTTTCTTTGACTCTCGCACTCGGAATTATTGCCGGAAAAGTCAAACGGTAAATAAAGAATATAATTTGAGCCTTATGCGGTGTATAAGAGGTTCGATGAAAATGGCCAGACGTGTGGATTCTTGAGAAAATTCTTGGATTTTGCATCACGTTAAAGCACCTTCGCACAAGGCCATCATTGTGAACGAATTCTTGATCAAACACTTAACAAATACTATCGAGCAACCACCATATTCAGTAAATATGGCTCCCACTGACTTTTTCCTAAACTCAAATTACCACTTCGTGGCACCCCTTTACAATCGATGGAAAACATAAAGAAGAATTCGGAGCGTAAATAAACTCAGAGAACTAACTTCCGGCAACAGCATTTAAAAAATGTTTTTATGATTGGATTATTCATTGGCGTAAGTGTTTTCTTTCTGAATAAGTATATTTTGAAGGTGATAAAATAAATTTGTATTAATAACTAACATTTTGTTTATTATATATATTTTCCCGGTACTTTCATGACAGAGTAGTACTCTTTTCCTAGGAATAAAATTATACATTCGCTATATCATTACTATACTCTGTACTACATCTTGACATTTATATGTCTTCAGAAAATAAGTTTTTTGGAGAAGAATGGATAAGTCTTTAGATGGTTTTTTTGTTTTTGCGAAAGACGGTCCCCATTTCATGTCATCCACATTTTTTATATTTTTTATCATTAATTCCATCACGACGAAGACTTGAAGACTTAGAATTGAAGACTTGAAATACTTGACATTGGCAGAAATAGCTGATCCGGCTGATTGCCATTCATCAAAAGAAGAAGTCTCTAGATTTTAATTCTTAAATATTTTACGCGACTATTCGACGATGACAGGTGATACAGTCTTGGAGCATCTTCGTCACGTATTTAATCTCGTCTTCGGAGTACATTTCTGCGTAAACATTTATACCGTTGTATACTAAACCGCTCTTCTTAGCTGGTAGTGGAAATGAACCCAGGTGCTGAAGAAGAATCTTAAAATGTCTCCAGATATGGAAAACTATTATAAAAGTTATTACAGCTACCATTTGAAAAAGCGATCCTATAAAATAAGTTTCAGTCCTGCAAACAAAAGTAAGACATGACTTTTTAATTAACTTATTTCATGCATAATTCATATTTCGTTTAAATTTCATAATAGTCTTAATTTACGTCATTTTAAAGGAAACACCTCATTTTATTCTGAATTTGAAGTTTTAGGATATTCAAGTTAACTTCATATTTTTAGATAAGGCTGTACCTAGCTTTTATTCCTTCTGAAAAAATGTATTAATTAAGTAACACTTTCTCTCTTGGCTTGCTCAGTAACCGAAATATATTAAAATTAATTTATAACCCCTCTAACTAGTAAGTAAGAAATAAATTATTCTTATTAAATACAGGATCCGATGAAATTTTGTATACGGGGGTTCAGGGACGGTAAATCGATCTAGCTTGATTTCAGTTTCGGATATCTAAGTATTTAATTTCTATCTACTAACTTAGAAGAAGAGGTTTTTATTCAGCTAATTTACTAAAACCAATCTTATTAATTTATTAAAAAGTAACTTATCAATTAATTAAATTACCAATGTTATAGTCTCGTAAACTGTTCTATCACCTAACGGTTGAATCATATGTTTTCTATTCTGGATATTATAATCCTTCGAATAAGTTTTATATATTTATAATGGTTTTAAATCAATAAAAAGCCACGCTTCGGCAAGCATAGGCCGGCTCTACCGTGTGAAATCGATATGAAATAGCGCCGGCGCTGTATTCTCCGAGTGAGTGAGGATACCGGAGGCCTACAGTGAGGTATTTTCGACAAGAAATTAATTTACAATCACAAAAATACTTTATAATTATGGATTATACTATAACTAAAAATAATACGTTTAATTGTAAGCAATATGTTACAGTTGACAATGTTTCGACAGTTTACAATCTCCCAAGACAGATTACAATCTAACGGTTTTGACAGTCTCACGGTAACGTATACATACTAGCTTTTACCTGCGGCTTCGACCGCCAGTATGTCGGGTATAGCGGCAAATAGTAGCCTATGTGTCATTCTGATGTATAAGCTATATTACTGTAGGGTTTCATTATAATCCTTTCAGTTGTTTTTGCGTTAAAGAGTAACAAACATCCAAACCTTACAAACTTTTGCATTTATAATGTTAGTAAGATAAGATTAGTAAGATTTTAATCTAACAGTGGGAATCCGGATAAAGCCGCTCCGATATACTGGAATATGATGTTTAGTTGCTTGAACTTTTACTCATCATCAGGGTTTGGTGATCAAAAGCTCGGCAATTGTAATACATTTCATACTGTATACGAATAGAGTCATGCATCTAAAATGTATTTTTTGTTATATATATTTTCTATTTTATTTTTACTTAATAAACTTAAGTAACAAAGAAAATGGAAAGATTTTTGAGTTCTCGTCGAATTTTCCAATTTCTTTGTCAAAGCTAGTTAACGATTATACGATTGTCCATATTTTGAGTGTTTGTTTGTTAAAATATAGGGCAAAATGTATGTGTTTAATACGTCTCTTTACGATATATTTCTGATATAAACATGGTGTGCATTGAGATTGCTTAGTATCTGTCATTCTTATCTGCTAGCTAAAAACAAATAGATATAGAAGAGTTGTGAGTGTAACTGTGTTTGTATGTCTATTTCCCTATAATTGTGTCGCAGGCGTTCACGAGAGGTGACGCTTTCCACCAGTCGACACGTCTGTATCATAAAAATATCATCTCATATATCATAAAAAATAGTATTAAACTTTCTATAAATGTATAACAGTGCGCGTTGGTAATAAACTGACCATTAGAATACAAGGTATGTACTCGTGTGAACTCAATAAAAATGTATTGTAGATTTGTACTAAAAATGACCGGTTGTCATGCTAAAAATATGTACGAATTTTTTTTTTAAGTTTTCATTGATTTTCCAACAGTAAATTTGAAATTATAAACAAAACAAATTAAACTAGTAAAATCCACTAGGTCTCCTGTGAGGAACCACGGTCGCACATGGGAACTTATAACTTAAGAGCAGAACTGTTGCCCTTGGAAGGAAGTCTCTCGCCTCTCCAAATAAAACAATCCAAGAAAATTGCTTTAACGAATCTTATTTCTGTTAAAATTTCATAAGCCTCATCAACGTCCTACATAAAGCACTCCGGTTCACCGGTAGCTTGTGTAGCTCTATGACACCCTGCTTTTGCTCTAAACGAAAAGGAAATCAAGAATAAATGTCTCTTCAATACAATCCACTTACTCTCATAGGAAATGTTATGAGCAACTAGATATCAAACACAAAACAATCAACGCTTTGAGAAACAAGTTCAATTCCACCGGAACACAATGTGCGTTTCCACGCTCTATACACGTTTAACTTCAAACGTCAAAGACCATAAAGAAAGTTGACAATAAAAAAACCACTGTAATTATGACATTGTATGTATTTGCATCATTACCGAGCAAGCGTTTCCTCCTTTCATTGACTATTGAAGTGACAGTACTTAGAACCGGAACAATTCACTTTTTAAACGGAGAACACTGTCGCCCCAAGCAATCTACTGATGACTTGGTTGTTAGACAAATGAATTATAATACAGTGTGATCAGAAATAAAGAATACGAACTGTCACCAACACTATTCATCCTATAGAACAACACACACACTGACACCGGTCCGACCAGCGTGGCACCCATATAGTGAGCTAAAACCTCCTTTTCATGTAGAGGTCCCTCTTAAGCGATGGATCATTATAGGCTGAAAATGATGTATTATTTGAGAAAACATAGTTTGAGGACATTCACTTTTCATTCCCTTCTTCCATTAATCACACCTGTACGGCAAACGCAACCACAACCTGCAGATGATCCGAAAATAAAACACGTCGATCACTTCTATGTTTACTTTATATCATTGACTATTAATGGTTTACATTTTGCACTGGTACTCAAAAATGTGTAATAAGTAAACGACGTTTTAAGAATCAGTAAAATAATTGATGATATGTTTATTTTAAAAAAAATGTATATTTCTCGTAAATATTCATTTGTTTGGCCACAGCCATTTGGGAAACTCCTATTTGGCGAGGCCTAAAGCCTGAACATATGTAGGCTCTTGTACATTTAAAAGAAATATCGTTACTGTTCTTCTAGTCTTGAAGTCCATATGCTCCCATAGGACATCATATACGGCATCTTTTAACTTTTCACTCTGAAATAGTGAAGAGTTAAGAGTCCTGTGACTGTCCTTTGATTGATAAATTAAAGCTAGGCATCCACTGATTAGTTAAAAATTCTATTGGAAAACGGGTACTAGGTTATTTAAAACATGATACCAGGATCCATTGACCAGAATTATAATTGTATACCAATAATTTAAAAGATAACTCAAACTTTATTACTAAACTGACTTATTATTAGGTGGATTTATCGCAAAAATCTTGTGTATAAATTTATAAGTTCTGTAAAAAGTTAACATACCATGGTGCCTATCAGTTCAAATATAACTGAAGTCTGAATCAATTCTAAAACCAGCATAATAGTTAGTAGCACATAACGCGTCATATTTTCTTTGGTCAGAAAAAAGGAATTTAGATACTCGAAGTTTTTAACCAGGAAATTAATGAATGTATTAAATGTATATTGAGAATATTTAGCTCGCCGTTTGTGAACACCTCAGACAAGTAGACATGAATTTACTTGGTGGTAAGAGTAATAAATAAATAAAGGTGGGCCAAAGCTGACTGATACTTCGTTCGTAAATCTGCAAATATTTAAAATATTGTCTGTATGCATAGATGTTCGAGTGACTCGAGCGTAAAGATGTATTATCGACAAACTTGAATCATGACCCGTTTTGTCGATAAATCGTTTGAAACCGTTAAAACAAAATGTATTTCTCTCCTTTACAGTGCATACGTTGACGAGGCCCTAGGTTATGTAGTATAATATTACCGTACATTAAGAATTCGGATATCCTCATAAAGAGAAAAAACAGAAAATGCACGCGATTGTGAGTCTGCAATTAAAGTATACTATTATTTTACTATCAATAAAAAAATACTAAAGATATTGTGCAGATCTTAACAATATTCAGAGAAGTTTTGAATATTATTTTATATCACACATACTATAATAAACCTAAATTGATTTTATTTAATAACGGTAAACTACTAGAGTATAAAGAATGTTTCAATATGAAACTTATGTAATTATCGTTAAGTCTAGAAGCGGTGAAACCTAGTGAAAGATTAATATTTCTGGGCAAGAAAGAATGTGTGACAAATCGAAACAAATATATAATAGCCTCTATTGCAAAATCAAATTTATTTTTAAAGTAAAACAGATGCATTTTATTCAAGAACCATCATTCTTGAATAAAATGCATCTATTTTACTTTAAAAGCATTTATTTATATACTAAGATCTTGTCACGTAGGTGAACTAAAAAATAGTAACAAATTAATTACAGACATACTTCTATAATTCTTTTTCCTAAGCCCTAAAAGTTTTCTTTACATTAGAGATCATTTATAATGAATACATGAATTCTCATTAACTGTATTCCTCATTCTTTATACAGTCCCCAACCCGCACTTGGCCAGCGTGGGGACGTATGGCCTTAACCCTCTCCTGAGAGGAGACCCGAGCCTAGCAGTGGGACATTATGGGTTATTGTTTGATTGATTGATTGTATTCCTCATTCTTTATACTGTCTTGAAACTATGGAATTTGAGACTTCTTTGGAATAAATAGAAATCTAAGTGGATTTACGTAGTGGTTTCAAAAATAAAAATGTTAAAAAAAAAATTGGATTGAGAACCACCTGAGAAATTTTGAAGTATGTTGATAAAGAGTGTTCTTAAAATTTAAAAATGAACCTAATAGATATGAGAATAAAGACATTCTTACCGCGGCTAATGTACAAGAAATCACCATCGTACACATTTGCGTTAGTTCCAGAAAATCCAATTCTTTTCATCTTATATACGCGCAGCTCGCGACAACCAATGATATGTTGAAAATTAGATAAGCCACCCCGAGTATGGCTCTTTTAGGAGACATCTTGTTAACGGGTTCGTCACAAGGCCAGGGTATACTATTATTAAGTAGAAACGCAATATTTCATAGTATTTGTAGTCCAGCGGTTGAGTAATACCTCTGAAAGACATACCAGTTGGTGCATGATTAACAAAAAAGAACAAAACACAAGCTGTGTTTGCCTGAAACTTTAAAGTTCTTAGTTCACGTTACTTTCATATTGTTTGAAACAGACTTTCAAAGTTTTTTTTAGTTTTTTAAACCATATTGTTTTATAATAAGTATGTTTCGAAAATATTTGAATTAAGTAACCAAAATCGTAGTTTTAGTTATTGTTAATTCGTAGTTTTAGATTTGATTTTTGCTACCTTGAAATTTAAAATGAAAAAATTTACTTATATTTAATTAAATAAATCAAATTTCCAGATACTCTATAGAATCTTCAATTGTAAAATATTGTTTTATTCTCTGCATCTTGTAGTACTTTGACTGAAGCAGTATCAATGGTCTTATTTGCAAGCAGACTAAGACAAGAATGAACAGAAATGAATTTTTTTGTAGGACTATTTAAAAAAACCAATTAATTTCCTTTAACCATTACAACACTGTATAATTATCTATAAGGTTATGTAATATAAATAACGATTTCATAAGAAATATTCTTTACTTTTTACCTGTGTAGTTCTTGCATTTAAAAAAGAAGGAATTTCTGAGTTAATCCAATATTTTTGCGACTATCATGCGAATGGAGTTTTGTATCGATAATTTATTTTGAATAATGCAAATGTCGAATGAAAAATATAAATCCGAGTACTGTTTTGCATATTTAATTGGAAAAAATATTTACTATATTACAAATACTTGTACTCATAAAATGAAACTTACACAAATATTTTTGTTATTTTTCGTTGTTTTAAAGTGACCTGCAGCAAAAACATTTTTATTGCCATCTAACGTCGAATTACCGTAATATAAGGTAAACATACAAAATCTCGTAATAAACGTTATCGCACTTTGGAATTTGTGGAATAAGTAGCGTTATTAACATCCAGGAAATTAGACAGGATTAGGAGAACAGTGCAAGTTAGAAAAGAAAAGCAAGCAGTGGTGGAAAGGGAAATTGGTCGTGAATGATTTAAAGAATGCAAGCATTGTATTGTAAAGTTCAATAACTGCTGGACACTTCAGGATTTTTAGAAATTATAAAAAAAAATACATCTTCGATAGCAATATTTACTCTTTAAGAATCAGTTATTTGTCAGAACATGACGAAATACAAGCTAGTATTTTTTTTACAACTGAACTAAATATAGGTTTATTATTCGGCGAATAGTATTAATTAAAGTGACAGTAGATCAGTGCCTCAATAATTTATTTATTTAGAACAAGTATGCAGAAACATAAAATAGGAGAAGGACGTTTTAACTATCTGAAAAATAAGAATTAATAATATTTCAGAAAGGTTATCCACTTTTGATAAAAATTACAGTTTGCCATTTATTAAATTTCATACTGCACCCTTGCCATAGTTGTCACTCCAATTTGGGCGAGACCTAAAGCCTTTACGTAAATCGGTTTTTGCACATTCATTAAAAATATAGCCACCATTTTCCTATTTTCAATGTCCATGTTCTCCCACGGTATTGCATATACAGCGTCTTTTAGCTCTTGACTCTAAAATAATCAATATACTTAAAACGGTGAATTAAGCTCAAGTTTTTAAGTTAATTATTAAAAATGATTGAGTATCAAATCCATTTCACTAATGAGTTTATTGTGGATAGTGATTCGAAATCTAAACAAGTAGTATAGTATAGTAAGTGGTGGTGAGCAAGATCTGCACTCATTATTTAACTGCCTGACAAGTATTCATTTCATAAGGATTTAAGAAATATCTACCTATAATATGAGATGGAACGTAGAGCACCTTCAACAAGATGGACGTCTTATTAAAGTCGTTTTAGGTTGCACCGTAGGTGTTCTCGTAAAAGTCATTGGGCATCGGTGGATACTGGTCTCTTCTAACAAGTTTCCTTATATCTCAGAAAGAAAGGTTCTCAATAACCTTTGTTTAGTTGAACTGATAATGATGTACATAATAAGCTCAATAGCATACTATTTAAAATAAGACATGTTCATTTAAGATATTATATAAGTACTTGAGAAGAAGAACTTGATTTTCAACAAACCTTTGTTCCTATTAGTTCAAAAATAACTGACACTTGAATCAGCTGTTGAAACATCATGTAAACGAGAGGACCATATACTATAATTGCTTCTAAAGTCTGAAAAATTAAAAATTATCCTCATATTTTACTATATTGACTAGTTGAAATAAGCAATTAAAACTTGGATACGTAAAACCGAGATAAACTAACCATTTGAGAACACTCCACCATTGTTAAGCAAAGACTCACTTGATAGAAAATATAATAAAAAAATAACATTGGACCAAAAGCCCCTGATACGTGCTTTGTAAATCTATAAGATAAAAAAACATTAAATATATTTGTCAATTTATCATGTACTCTGTAAAAATTTGTTCTATCACAATTTTGCACTTACTCGATAATCTGACGATGATAATCAATACAGTGTTTCAACTTTTTTGACACATCATTTAGTTCCATTTTAGAACAAAATTTGACATTTTCATTCAAGTTTTTTGAATTTACGGGTAAATCGTCTGCTAATAATTGACATGGCAATTGTAAAGAATCCAGTTCGTGTAGCAGTATCTTAAAATGTCCCCAAATATTGAAAATGATTAATGAGATTGCTAAATCTATCATACAAAACCAGACGGTTAAAAGGTATGACTCAAACCTAAAAATAAAAAATAAAGTATACAATTTTCAGTTGAAATTATACTTATATTGAAGACATTTTTTAAGATTTCAAAGAATAATAATATAATAATAATAAATGTAGTGAAAGCCCGAACAGTTTAGGGTGAAGTAAAATTACGAAATTCAATAGACACAGTTCTCGCAATGCGGTGCAGATCCAATTTTGAATCTGCCCCGATATACTCCGTTTTAATATGTTATTGGCCTTCGCAATCTAATAGAAAAAATAAATAAGTATTGTTTTCATTATTTTCCGAGCAATTATTAAGTTTTTTCTGTCCATGAGAACCTTATTTAGGCCTTATAATCAAAATTTTAAAAATTAACCGAATTAGTCGACCGGTTCTCGAGTTTTGAGCTTAACAACATATTAGGCGATTCGTCTTTATTTAAATAGTTTGATAAACTTTGACAAAGTTCTCTTATAATAAAAATACCCTGTTCTTATTTATAAAAATGCTTTTTTTCTCAAAACGTATTGCTGAAAAAATTTTTTTATAAATATTTTTAGTTTTTTTCATAAAATGTCGGATTAATAGTAATATCGAATAAATATATCTTCTAGAGCTTCTGAATTGAACATACAATATATTAATCGACTTACGAATTCAGTATAAATGAAAAAACATATCCAGGTAATGTTGTTGTAGTGTCATACGGAAATGAATAGTGAAATATTTGTTCATAAGGTACATCTTCCGATATTGGCTGATTATATTTTCCTGATAGGCAGTTATTCATTATAGGTCCCGCGTGAAAGAATATACATATACAGATAGCCTGAACTTGAATACAAATAGTGAAGACATAAGAAATCAAGTGTACGCGTTTATACATCTGAAATAAAAGAAATACTTTAGAAGTTCTTATTTGGATACTAAAAACTAAAATGAACATTCCTGACTAACCTTCATAGCATAACAAGATGAGTCCTTGTAATAAACCAAGTGCATCTTCGTTAAAAACATTGTAAACACTTCCTTATATTTGAAAATATATAGCAAGGTTAACCTGAACTACAAAAAAGAACCATATATTATAATTGTTATTAAATTTGAAATTCATACTCTCAGCGAGACTTTAGGATGTTATTCATAAGTAGTGTAATTCGAAAATATCAGGATAGCCAATAGGCTGATCAATATTCTGATATTATCGAATTACACTACATATCTTAGAATCATAGAGATCTATAAAAAAAAGGAAAAAAAAACCGAAAAAAATCTTATCTAAGATTCTTACAAATAGGGCAGTCCAAAACAGAGGCAAAACTGTGATGAATGAGACACGACGTCTGTTTTAAATTGGTCTGGCTATATACATATAACTGTCATTGAGTCTTTTAGTCATTGAGTTTAGAAGGTACATAGTAGCCTGTTAATAAGATTTAGGAATCAACTCTTACCAAGAAAGAACATTCAGTGTTTTTTGACAACAATCTAAATTCATAAAAATTTTCAGTAGATTCCAGTTTCAGTCACAGTTGAGTGACGACCGTATTTATTTTTATTATCTTTTTTATGGTACTAGCTTTTTTTTATTTATTTTTCTTTATTGTACACACTTAACAGATAGAAAAAAGAAGAATTACAACATACAAATGTGACAATTGGCGGTCTTATCGCTCATGGCGATCTCTTACAGACACACAGGCACAACTCTCAGATCTGTTCAATTCTGTTGCTTTTGCCTGTGGTACCGCCCTCGTGTATATTGGTTATGCCAAATTTTATTGAATTTTGTGAAGCCGTTCATCGGTGCAGTATAAAAGCATAACAGAAAGACAGATAGACAGAGTTACTTTGGAATTTATAATATTATTATGGGTTTTAGATAGTATGGGTTGACTTTCTGCATAATAATGTATATTTTGTGCTTACCAAAACAAATATCCACATAATTTGTATCAGACACACATCCACCAATTCAAAAAAATCTAATGAATTTGACTTCATGTACATGAATCCACCAGTTATAAGCAACGTATGCAAAACGACGTGTCCTATCGATATTAATGCCCAGAATTTTGATATATTCTCCCCGATTTCTCTACCTGGCCATGCATTTAACAATAGCAGATTAAAACGCAAGATTCTGAAGTAAGTATGTTCTTGAGCGATTTTAACATCTCTGAAAGCAATAAGATAAAGAATAAGTGATCTCCCTATTATATTTGAAGCGTGCCATGTATATAAGTTTCCTAAACATGAGACCTGTTTCCTAACGGATTTGGTTGGTTGCTTTTTGTTATATTATTGTAACATTTAAGGGGTTAAAACCATATATTTTTATTTGAATAAAAACATTACATAAGAAAACAAATGGACCAGAAATTGTAGTCATATTAAATAACTGTAAGTCTAAAACTTATAATTATGAGTCTGATATATCAGTAATATTCAAGGTGCGTTAATTTTTAAAACCAGGCTCATACAAAACTGGGTTAGTTTTATAAAATATGTACCTTATTTTTTGCATTTCAAAAATATGTTATAACAAAAACTAAATCAAAGAATTGCATGCACACGTAAATTGCGAATGACTGGTCTCGAGGAATTTATTGGGTAAATTGATTTGTAATGGGCCTTACACTGATTTATGTATATTTTTTTAAATGCGAGCAATCAGTGTAATTGTATTCAGTTTATTATGAATATTTCAGGGTTGCATGTATTCACAGTAAATGTCAAATTTATTTAAGGCGAGGTATGGTAGACTTTATTAAGTTTGAAGTCAAGTAAAGAAAAAAAAAAGATTTGATTTAGCAAGTAAAAAGTTAAAGAATTAAGAGATAACCTAACATTGTTTTCAATTAAATCTATCAATTTTGATAGTTGGCAACACTGAGGATGCTTACGTAAAAGTTTCCTTTAATTCACTTTTGAAGACCGTTTCAGCTATCTTTTATTAGAATCTGCATCTCTCAGTGAATTGTGTGATTAGAAAATTAACATCGGTCATAAAAAATTGGAACCTTGTGGAGGCTTATACCTATAACTAGACATCTTTTGGTTGAGATTATTATGATGAATTCTTTACATACAAAAGTCAGTGCATTCATCACTCAGAACGTTACATTCTTAATTTTATTCTGTAACCCTTTTCAAAAACCAAGGAAAACCTCTTATATCATAAGTTTCTTCCGAATTCTACAAAGTTTTATCTTCTTCATAATGTTTCATTTATTCTTGCCATTTAAGCTTCTTAATACATAATATATATAGTAGAATTCAAAAAAATTCAACTATCTTATAGTAAAAACGTAGATAATTAATAAGCTGTAAGCCTAGGGAGTGTAACCTAGCGTGTATGTTTTATTGTATGTACAGTCAGCATCATTGATTTGAGTTTCCAAAATAGCCAAACTTTTGTGTTCACCGATACCATAGAACGTTCTTTTTCAAATTCATTCATATGAACACTCCGTTCGTTAGAACAATGAACACGCTGTCAGCCAACATAATATTGACCACTGATAGTTAAGATATTTTGACCACTTTGAACGCGTGCAACGAATTGAGAGCCATGTTTGCCAATATAAAAATTGAATTGCTGTTTTTCACATGATTTTGAACGCTTTGAGAACACAAATCAATATGATGTTGACTGTATCAGGGGTACCCTTTCCCAGATATGAGAACAGAATTTTAGCTTCTGGATTATGGCTCCAGAGAAGTTGAGATAATTTAACCTAACCCCATAAGTCACCGACAAAACTAGACTCTAGTAGGAAGTTGCGTCAAGGAAGTTAGGGAATCGACGGAATGTAAGTTTAATATGACTCTCAGTGTTGTTTTAAAGGAAGAGCGGTGTTATATTAATTATATGTAATTAATTAAATGTAAATTATAGTAATAATTACTACTTTACAGGCTACATGTGACTACAACATTTTATAAATGCCATGAAAACCGCACAAGACTCTTAAATGTAATAAGTCTTAATAATAGAGTATCTAAACCGATAATTGCTTAACCATCCATTCTGTGCATATGTGCATAATTAAAATAATGGCCAAGGGAAAAATTATAAAACCTACACCTGTCACCTCGACCCTGTACTCTCTATCGTAATCAAGAACTTACTTATTTATATGACATGCACTTAATGTAATAATAGTTATTGTATTCAGCAAATTTGTTTTATAATTACGCCCTTCAGTATCTATAGACATTAAAATGACATAATTTTGTTATGTACGTTGGTACGTATGCTTTGTTTGAAAACGTGTGTCGAAATGGCACTTTGATATACTGAAAATTGCGTATTACAACTTTGCTGTTACTCGGGCATAAATACTAAAAAATAGGTCTACCTTTTGTTTTTTTTCTATAGGACAAACGAGCAGAGACCACTTGAAGGCAATCCAGTTCAAGATAGACAAGTGCGTCGCCCTTGGTGATACCTCATCCAGAACCAGGAGAAGATGGCCAGTTAGATCTGGGGTAATTTTTTGTAACTTTGCTCTTCCAGTCACAGATAGTCCTAAATATGTAGAAGTATTTTAATAGCATACTTTTATGTTACTTCAAAAGTAGAATCACAAAATGTCCCAAATAATTTGAAGATCTTTTTTGATCTGACTCTAGGCACAAATTAAAAAAAAAACGTGTTAAAGAGGGGAATTTAAAAAACTATAAAGAAATCCTTTACTTGCTACTTTATTTCTCTGAGACCGATTTAAAGATCAAAATTTACAATGGTAATTATTATGTAAGGAAAAAATATGTTTTATTTTATTTGGAATAATAATTTTAGAATCAATGTGAAAATATCAAGTTTGTAACCTCAGCTATTTGTAGTGTGAGACTGTTTTAAAAGGTGATATTTTTTGTAGTAGCGTATATCCCTTATACATACATTGTAAATCTTTTATATAAAAAGTTTAGTGGCTTCATTATGTATATTAATAAAGTAAGTAGTTATATGATAATTTACTGGATCAAATAAAATCTTTGATGTATTCGACTATACTTGCGGGTAGTCTGAAAATATTGTTATTTTAAAGCTATAAACAGTTTACTTATTATCACGTGTGTATTTCCTTCTTACACACACAGGCGTATAAAATTTACCTCCTTTAAAGTACGAAGTCATCTCATGACAGCTCTTATTCAGATAACATGAATATCTCCTTTAATTATACAGTCAAAAGTTTTATCAAAGTAATGATGCAATGCGCCAAGAGTTTATTAAGCAATTAGAATTCATTCCTTCGAAGACGGGAAGGCGTGAGGCAATGACGCCGAAGCCTTCCTCAGCTGTCAAGGGTGCTTGCTTGAATAGTAGCATTCACTAGTACAAAAGGCTATCTATCCATTACCTTATTCTCTTCTATTCTTAACAGCTACAATTATTTTTCGAACAAAAGACCCAACTTGATCATCAATAAAATTCTCGTTTGTTTGACTGTCCATTTAATTTAGATATATATGAGACGTATTATGAGGTTATAATAGTTTTGATCTTTGATATTACCAATCCTGACATTTAGTTGTATCTCAAAAGTCAAGCTGTCAAGGCCACTTTGGATGCGCACGCGACGGTTAACTCGTACACTTGACAAAGGTGCGATACTTTATTGTATAAAATGTAAATATTCGTAACATCTATAGATAACATTATTGAATTTAAAAAGATGAATGATTTTTAATGACTTGTTGAGTTTTTGTCACGGTATGCTATGAAAAAATGTTGTTGGGAATTCATTATCTGAGTAAGATTTGAGAGAACTTAATCTGTAAATCGCCGTTATTAATTCAAAAATTTAAATAAATAAAAAATCAGCAAAATATCCCAGTAGATTTTATAACAAATTATTATTTGTAAAATTATTTTGTACAACTTTTCAAATTAAAATTATATTCAGTGTTGAGCAATCACAAGGTTTTTATTCAATATATAAAAATATATATATATATATATATATATATATATATATATATATATATATATATAAATTAAGCCACTCCATCTATTTTATACGAGGAGAAACGATCACGACACTAGAACTTAATCCATAATTTTTATTAGCCTATGAACCATTCAAAACTCGAAGCTGTTAAGTGCCAGTCACAATATAGTTCTATAGCTACAGCCTGCCCTCATAACGTTTCGCGATAGCTGGAGTTATAATTTAAACGATGGTTTAGATACAATGTATTTGGTATAACAGACCATATTAAATGATTATTTGATCGTTAAGTGATCGTTAAGTTGTATTTTATTTATTGTAGTTATTTTTTCTAAAAAACTATTAGCATTGGTAAATAAATAGACAACTGCATACAACCTCTGGCAATATATAATAATTTATGCAACTGTAGACAAAAATCTTTTTTTTTATTTGAGTTTTGTCATTGTTTAAATTCTACGGATTATTAGGCATTAAAAATTGTGTCGGTTACGCATCGTCGTGTGAAAAATTATTGATGAAACGTGACTTGTTACCATATCACACGATTCAAGTTTCCATCTTGATTTATAGTGTTTATGAATCATTAAACACTTGATCCTTGTCACGTGGTGCAGAATGTGAAGCCATATTTATGGCTGGAGAAATCCGTATGCTATGACTGAGTTTTTGTTTGTTTTTGTAAGCGTTGCCTAGTTCACAAAGACGGTGCAAAGTGTTCTTATATTGTCCCACTGTTGGGCTCGGGTCTCCGTTCAAGAAAGGGTTAATACCATACTATGTCGTCTTTATCGAATTTCAATAACACTAGTGCATCAGCAAGTTCTTACGCAGAACAGTGCTGAGAAACTGCCGTATTTTGTATAAAAATTTTAAACGGTAAAACAATTACTCAAAATATTGTTAATGTGAGATTCAAATAATCGAGTCAAGTGCGTGGCTGATGATGATGATGAGATTCAAGTTGCAGTTTCGGATCATGGGTCAAAATTCTTTAGATATTTTTTCGAGGTTCGCAACCTATGATTAATAATGATTAATCCTAGGTTGCGAACCTTGAAATCATATCTAAAGAATTTATGAAACTTGCCGTATTTTAAATTAACAACTCGTTTTACAAGTCATAAGTTGGAAGAGCTCTCGAAAGTGTATTGATTTCCGACTAGCCATTAGTAGGCAGCTCACGCGCTGCTTTCATCAACATTGACCGCACACATACACATATAACACACACACTAACCATTTCCAATATCTTAATGTGTAAAAGAAAATATAAGTTCTTAAATACGATTTGCAACTAATGATATTCGAAACTGTGTTAGTTTGAATTATTTTTACGAGAACATCTAGCAACAGCATCTTGTACCGACTTTAAACCAACCAAATGATTTTTGGTTTGTTGTAAAATTTATATTCAATATGTTAAAGATATGACTTTTATAATACAGCTGCAAAGATGACATAACTTATTTAATTTACAAGTTAGCGTAATAAATTGTGAAAGTCATGTGTTTTCACACCAAAAAGCAATCTGAATTGGCCATGAATATTATACCAAGTGACTTTGAATGAATCATTTGAATTTGAAATCCGGATACGGTATTTCTTCTCAGAAAATTTGAAACTCGCATTCCATTTTAGCATAAGGTAAAAGTTTCATATAGCAACTAAAAAACAACTACAAGAACTTTATTTATAGAAAAACAATCATCCTCTTATAAGTGATTACATTCTAGAAACGTCACGCAAGCTTTTGTGTGATGTCAATAAAGTTTGTGTTATCATATTTATGTATAAGATATTTATAAAAATCAGTTAACTTTCACAAGTATATTAAGCATAAAATGGAATAATTGAATACTGGATAACACATAAACAAAACAATTTCTATTTTCGTATATTTAATAAAGTGGTACATACGTAATCATAATATTTATTATGTCTTAAAAGAGTTTTACCAACACGTTATAATCGTACTAAAATTTACTATCTAAGTGTGGTTCTATTTATGGGTCCCCTAATGATTAGTGTATGAGATTGTGTCCACTGCACCCACGATATAAGTGGTATCATTTTTTTACCCGCGTCTTTGTGTGGGTAATAGACCGGAAACACTGGCTACCTGCGCCTGAGCATGTCAAGTAACCTTTCTTAGCAAGCTTTGAGTAAAAAATAATGAGACGATTCATATTATGTCTATGGACGGAGTTGAATGGCAGTTGGTTGTCGGCTTGAGAAGTATAGTAATAAATAGCAGAATCGAATGAAATGTGGAAGCGATATTAATTTCTTTGTATGATTGATATTCTTTTAATAACTATGGATTATTGATTAAGGAGTATCTTATTGTAAGTTGTAAGTATATTTAAAAAAAGTTATGCCATAAGTTTCTGCCAGATATATTGAATAAAGCGTAAATTATTGTCTAATACTTATTAATATGACGATTACACCGATGAATAAATTACCCTTTTGTGTTTAAAATGTTTATCGTCTATTAATTTTGTTATACTTAAGATAACCCGTTTTCCCTAAATACACAATTAACATATTAAATGCACGGTTTTGTTCAACAAGAAAAAACAATGCAATGCGCGTTAAGTCATAACTGAAAACATTTAGACAAACATACATATTAACGTTCGTTTCTTTATTTGTGAGGCGTATAAAGTAAGGTACAGACGTAAGTTAAACGTACGTTAAGAAAAACGTAATATAAATACCAAAAGGAGATTTATCTCTATTGTTAAAGTAGTTATCTGATCTGATTATTATCAACAAAAAATGGCCCAAAATTATATAAGTTGAAAGTCAGTTTTCTAAGAAGAAACATTAAATGATATACAATTGAAAGTCTTCTAAATGTATTGTGACAAAACAGACTATCTTTTTCAAAATATGATAATGGCCACTGATCTAGATATTTATATACTAAATAGTTACTTACCCTGTGATATAAAATTAATACAAAGAAAATATTTCATTTGTTAAACAAATTTCAAGAGCCTTACTTCGACTTATCTTATTAAATAATGTAACAGAACAATACGTATGTGAAGTTTATGTATTAGTGTGTATCATAGTGTATGTATATAAAGTTTATATATTACCGTGTATATAGGTATATTTATTTATATTTTTATGTATATATTGCAACTTCACGAATATATATTTTTTTTCCCACCACAATGCATCTACTCCACAAAATTTCTACACCATCCAAAGGTTGGCTGGTAGAGAATGCCTTGGGCATTAAGCCCGCCGTTGTACATGTGTGCATGAAGTTTTAAAATAAGAATAAAATAAAAAATAAAATAATAATTTATTTTTATTATATTGCACTGCTCACAGCTTAGCTAGACAATGCCTATGCTATGGTAACCAGACCATTAATATACATACTTCAAAATTAATTAATAAATACTCCTTATAGAAAGTCTAACATAGATAAAATCAATGATCTTTTTTTATATAATAAATGACCGTGATTATCGCTCAATTCTTTATTTCCTATAGAAATGGATTACTAAAGAAATAACTAACATCAACTAAAATAAAAATATGCCTAATTTTTTTACCACTGTAGTTATTTTCTGCATTAGGCCTTTAAATTACTCTAAATAAACTTAAAGTTGGTAGACTTAATGTAACTAAGATTCCAATATACAAAGTTTCAAGTGACCTGCTTTTGAATTGAGATACCTATTGCGTGTCATACACAAATGAATCGATTCGACAGATCGCGTAACACCTGTGTCAGTACTTTCACCTCAAAAATCGGGTTTGGGTGCACGCCGAAACAAGAAATTGATTATACAACTCACTTGGGCTCAGAGATGCTGATTATTTAGTTTCGACATTCCTAACCAATACAGTAATAATATACTTTAAATATTGTATACATTTTTATGTACCTCCATTTTTAATGCAAGTTACGAAACCACGTCATTGCAAGAAATTTATCTGCCCTTTAGCCAAGTGCGTTTATTCTCTTGTTTTTTGGTTAATATCTTGTTTTGACTAACCTAACCAAACTTAGCGTGATAGATGTCATTCCAAGACATTTTTTAGTTTTCTATTTTATTAATCATTACATTTGCAGAATGTCAATTTGACTATTGCTGATTTGTCCAATATTATACTGTCCGTTTTTTTGTTCATATATTTATTATCTAATATTTTTCACTAAGAATATGCTGTATATAAACATGTTGTCGGTTAGTCTAGTAATTGTTTTCTACCCTAATTCAACCAATGTTTAAAGAATGATAATCATTCGTAAATGTGTTTTTATCAACAGTCTGGTTATCATAGTGTAGACTTTGGGAAGTTTGGGAATCAGGAAGAAGTATGTCAAATTATATTCATGGTTAATAAGGCTTAAAGAAGACATATTTAAGTCAATAAGATCAAATTGCTCTTGTCTATATCTGCGATAAAAATTAATGTTACTGCGGTAATTTCTAAAGTTCTAATTTATTAGGCAGTTGTCGTTAAATAAGTTATCAATTCAAAATAAAACAGTCATAAATATACATAACCATATGACCGAATAATAATAAGTTTGGTGATCGGTGCGCACGATTAAGCAAGGCCACAGTCGCAAGTAGCTATTACCTCTATAATACACATATATACATATATATATACAACCATTCAATATTTGGCAACTTCATAGTAAGCACTTAGACTGCAATCAAAGATTTATGCAAAACTTTAAATATTTATTACTTTATTTCAAAATAATGTGGGAAACAGAATTAAAGATGTTTGGAAATGTAATAAAACTAAATAGATTTTAAATATTGATAAATCTATACATCAAGGTTTTAATATTTATTTGTTGATTGCCGAAAATCGATTCGGCAATATAAATAATGTATTATAAAATGATTTTGAAGAAATCTCAGAGATATAAGAAACTGAAATATATATTATCCTTAGTGCCTAGTTTGGTGTTTGAAGCTGTTTTAATTTTATATACGAGTCTGCCTGTATCTGATTCTACTCTGCAAGATGTAAAGTATGATCAGAATCGAAGAGATTATTGTACTTTAGACATTGCAATAATGCAGCATAATGAACCACACTATGGCGGCCTGGTGGGATATTTCTGCCTTAATGGCTCTCCGGTCTGAATTGAATCGAAGCAAACAAACATGAAGATTTTGTATGTAAAGTTCAACGAGTTAAACGATTTCATGACATTCATACTAAGAAAAAGAATCCCATCCTACTAGTACTATTATGCATATGCATGAAAAAAGCCATATTTGCTATTAAAATATTAGTATAATTTAAGTAAAGATGACTAAAATCCATAATTAGTAATAGGTATAATATATCTATACTTAATTCGCAAGATTGTAGCCAAGAAGAAAGTTAGTAGCAATATACGATATGACATTAAATATTGAGTGAATGGATACGACCATTCGGTCACCGAGGTCATTCACATGCCTTTCGAAGAATCGTCTGAGAAAAGCTTATGTGGACATTATATTAAGGAGAAGACGCAATCAAATTTAATTCGCAATGGGTTATGAAAAGGTAGGGTAAAAAATGTTATAAAATATTAAATATTACTGAGCTTATTACCAAAGTCGCCGCACTTGTAATTTTGGTGACGAAACTACCACTGTTGTGCAATTTTGTGCTACATAAAATATGTTTTTTTTAGTAATTATGAAAGTAATTACTCTGATTACTAACAAGTTTCGTTTTGTCCTTACTTGTTAACATCGTTTTATATCAATATTGTATACCTCAAATATTAGTTGTACAGAATTGTATTACTTTTTTGTATGTTTTTTACACATAAACCCGCTAAAGTAACTCTACTCTGAACACTAGCACAGCACACGCAAGCGTTGTGTTACACCGGTTTTCTGTGAGGCCGTGGTATCACTCCGGTCGAGCCGGCCCATTCATACCGAAGCATTGCTCTCCCTTTGTTTATACACTCCTTCCTAAGAGTGGTAAACAATTTTTGCATAGCTTGATGAGTCACTATTGCAGCTTATATAAATGTGAACATTTATATGGTTATAGAAATAATTCTGCAGTGAAAGTGGTAAAAAACATGTATCATTAGAAATATTCCGTTTTTGTTTTTCTCCTTGTATAACTATGAAGATTTTAATTATATACTAAGTATTTCTGTAGGGGAAAACCTTTTATGGAGAATGGCACTTATTTGTATCAAGCCCAGAAAGCTTATGATCCTAAATTTGCGCAATTATTCAAAGCTTTTAACGCAAATCTTGTTTTCTTTTACTTTGCCATAACGATATAATTACTTCAAAGCCATATTTGTACCAGGATTAGTTCCAAAACGAAATAATTGTGTTTAATTGCCAAATATTTTAAGCAAACTATTCATTCTTTCCTCTTAAAATGATTGGTTCCTTCCTTTAAAAAACAACCAGTTTGTTGACCTCTCATTTAGGAGGATTTTGTCATTCACTTCCACAGCCTTTAACAGTCTACAGCTAGTCATAGGCATAATCTGAAACAGGAGGTTTTATCTCATCATACCACGTTGGCCAAACAGGTTAGTTTAGGGATTTTTTCAAGTTTTCTTCTCTTTACAATACTCTTAGTCAGTTCTTGCGAAACCCATGGCATGAAGAAATCCCTTTTTATACACAGATAATTATGATGAATTAGTTCAAGACAACGAGACGCTCATAGCCCCGTTACACTTGGTGATTGGTAACAATCACCGAGGGTAAGCAACGACTGCGCGGACAGTACCTGGTTGGGTGACCGCTAGTGGCATGTGGTAAAAAGATATATTATAACCATGAGCGTCTCCGTGATTTGGAGGTCACGTTAAGCAGTTGGGCCTTTGGGCGGCTTAAAACATCCAACGCCAAGATTACGTGGCCTCAACGTAGTCTTGCCAGTCGCCAACCAGCACTTGGCTAGCATGGGGACGTATGGCCTTAACCCTCTTTTGAAACGTGACCCAAGCCCAGCAGTGGGACATTATGGGTTGTTGATTGATTGAGTTCAAAACAACTCTTCCTATGAATAAGGAAACTATGGTGATAAAAACTTTGGGGCATAGACACGAATAAACGGGAATGTCAAACACTTTCACTTAAGAATGAATAATAAAAGTATTTAGCCTATCGGTGCGTAACGCCGCAAGTTCGTTGCGAATGGATAGACGGCCAATAAAAATGCAAATTAGCGGAAGTTTTTTATGGTGTAATAGAAATTGTTGAATTATCAGGTGTTTGTCTGTTGGAGCTAATATGTAGATATATTGATATGTGTAATTTTAGTGTCAATCTTCTATATAAATAAAAATGAATCACCGAAATGTATGTACGCCCATAACTTCCGATTGGCTGCACTAAATTGGATAATTCTTTTTTTTATGTGTTTGGTGTAAGGTTTGTTTAGTAGAAAATTAAATTAGAACCGGAAGTTTTAAATTTTATTGAGTTCGTATCTTTATCCTTCCTGTAGAAAGCTGAGGCGGGCAAAGATACAAAATATTCTTTTCGGAAGCTTAAAAAATATTCCTTAAAAATGCGTTAAATGGCAAAAAATGGTTATACTAAGCTTGCCAGATCAGTTAGTAAATATTAATGTAGTAGATATGCGTATTTTAACTTATTTTATTTATAAATATGTATATAGTATCTACTTGTTTCAAACGAAATATACAGATACCCTATGTCTATATCACTGTCTCTGTCTAGGAGAATACCAAATTATATGAAAAATATTCAAGCTTATATGCATATGAAACAAAATATACTAGGATTTTCGAATTTATATTATAAGTAGCTACGGTTTTACGATATTAAAGGAAAACAAAAGAGCAAAGGAACTCAAGGAGCTTATAATTTTGCACTTGGCTTCAATATTTTCACATTATTAGATGCCTTATCTGCAGCAACATCATCTGTTTGTACTTTATTAGTGTAAATTAGAAGAGTATCTGTTTGCTTATTTACTAAGGAAATACTGCTTCTAATTTATTATTATTATTTAATATTTGATAGCTAAATAATCAATGATGGTTATGGGTTATAACAAATCACGCTGCTACCAGTATGAGCTCACTCAAAAGTTATTCATTTTATGAGACACAGACATAGTTGCGCGAGTCAGCCTGTCATCATCTATACTAAGATAGGTGTTAGTTTCTCCATTGAATTTATATCGATTAACTTTCTATTTGATATAATTTTATTGATGTCTTGTTTATTTCACAGATTATTTAGATATATTTGCTTGCAGTGGATTTTCTTCCCTTTTATACTTTTTCTTTTTTTAATTCTGCAAGTGCTTAGCGATAACTATTTAGATTCTTTCTTGTCCTTTACGTAATTGAGATCAACCGGTCTAATATTATTTCTAGTTTTGAACTACACAAAATCGCTAGTCACGATAGATCGTAAGCGGCATTGAACTTTGGAGGTTTGGTAATAAAAATTTGATATTGGCAATATAGCTCTCCACATATTTTATCTCTAATGTATTGATAATATTCAGTGATTGATTTTAAATTATTCTATTAAATAAAAAACTTATTTAATAATTTAGAAATGGTGATGGATTTTTCTGTCTATTTTATGTCTTAATATATTATTAACCTGTCTAATTATCGATGGGATTCACTGACCACTGTTTTTCCTGTTTAGTTCAGATAGGTTAACTACCAGAAAACAACTATGCTGCGAGTCCAACTTGGCTTGATGAACATGATTGAAAAGTACTACGATTTTCTACTTTGGGTTAATTTTAGTAATCTAGTATTGCCTATAGCTACGTAAACACGGGTATTGCATGTCCAATTATACTGAACCCAACAGTCAGTTTTATTGCTGTATGACAGAATATTTAGTTCAAACTAGTAAATACATACTTACGAGCGTTTGTACAAATGGTTAGTAGTACGGAAACTAATTGCCCGAGACAACTTGCAAGATATTTACATTTTCAAAACTTTCACTGTCGGAAATTAGTTTTAAAATATTTTGTGTTTAGACTTACTTTCGCTTAATGTATTTTTGTATAATGATCAGTCATTGTGGCAAATGGATGGAGACTGAAATTGATGACGAAGCGTAGGATACAATCTCAAGTGAAGATGCATCACATCCATCTTAAAAATAACTGTATTATGACCGAGATAGTAAATGGGTTTTTGAAAATCAAAATACATTACCCCGTGTCTTTATTCTGATGTTTTGTTACAATTCCTTGCAATAAATAAAAAAATAATTTCATACAAACTTTGAAACTTTTATTATTAAACTACCTGACACCCGCGGTACAACAGTGATCGCGGATGACGCCGCAGGGCTAAATTAATTTAAAAACGAAGCCTAAGGCACTCTTTATATCATTACCTACCTGTCAGTAAAAATAACGTTAAAATCAGTTCAGCCGTAACAGAGATTACCCGGAATAAATAGATAGACAGACCGAATATCCTTTCATATGCATTTAGTAAAAAGCTGTTGATTTGAAATTAAACACAGACGCTTCAATTTTATTTACTTGTATACTTTAATATCCGTTCATCAAATAAACTAAATAACACACCAGTTGTTCAGGTCTATTTGCTCACAAAAATTATCGTTGAATTTATATTTGTTTGCCATTGGAATATGAATCCTTATATAGAAATCAATACTCTGCTCTTTAACCATAGCTAATACAAACAATATAAACTTAACACTATTGTTACGAGCTACCGGCCACGAACAGGTCTCAGGTCATTCACCCCAACCTTCAGGACCTGCTTCGTCCTGCCACCGAATCACTACCGGTTCTTGCATTAATAAACCATTACTCTTTTTTGATAGGATGATGAACGATCTTAAATTTCGATCAAGTTTTAAGGCTCTTTAAGTTTTGGTTTTCCTAGTACTTTACATTCCTTTTATAATGGTCCTATCATGTAGAAAATTCATATTGAAATAATTAATGTAGTTATCATATTTTAAAATATAGTGATGATTATTATTCATATCAATTTTGGTAATAAATGTTCAAAGATAATTTTACAAAAAAGAATCGGAACTGTTATTACCACTCAAACATGTACCTACTAATTAACTACAACTTAACGAAAAAGTATCACAACCAGCAAATTTCCAAACTATCTCGTTCATGAATGGCTGTTACCATTAACAAACCAGAAAGGTGTGCCCACAGCAATGTTAGGGTAAGCTCTTCAATGGTTGGCCAACAAAGTTTTCGAAATCACTTACAATACTAGGTGGGGCCGAGCCTAAAAATTTCAACAATCGTGTATCCAATAAACTGGAACCAAAGGAATTCTGTATCAAAAACACTATTGGTAAACATTTCCGCGTTTCTGTCACATTTGATTAGTATAAATAGCAGAGAAAATCAATATTTAGAATAATAAGGTTGACGATTGGACATGGGTACGTAATACTGTTGGTAAGAAGTGATATTGGATTCGTTAACCGAATCTAATGTACAAATTTTTTGTAAGTTGACTGAAATTGAATAATAAACGATAGCAGAAATAAAATTTATTTCAATATAGAATGGTATGCTAACTTAAGTAATAAAATAGGTTTCATGTGATAAATCCAACTATTACAAATTGCGACAAGAAAAAATAATTCATTTCAGATAAAGACTTAGACTAATTCCTATTAAAACTAATGTGTATGATTCTGATATTTTTAACTTAAAGTGGATCATCACTTCGACTCAAGTCCAAACATCTTACAAAAGCAGGTGATTATAGCTTTAGGCAAAGTTCTCAATCAAGAACAATTTATAACATATTGAAAAATCTCACTCCTTGAAGCTTCTGACTCCGTCTATGTCATCATTAGGAATTCGAAAACGAAAGAAAAAAGAAGAAAGATTTGCTTCAACGCCTTTTAAAAGCCAATACCATTCTAGGAACTGCAAAGGGTTCTATTAGGATGGACGCGGCAAGAAATATTCAGAGTTTTGGAGATGGGATAGGCAGTGTCGTCAAGTATAAAAGATAAGAATGACAAAAGTAAAGATATAGGATTCTTCAATATTCATTTTCTGGTATTTTAGGAAATGAACATATATTATTAATATTTTTATAGTTTATGTAAAATTTACAGTCGCGGCTTAATATTCAAACGACAAAATGGTGAAAACTGTTCAACAACCATATTTATTTATTATAGTACCATTGTTATAGTTTATATTTTAAATATGATAAAGAGTAAGGCGTATTTTACCTTCTAAATTTTGACAGTTTTACTTATTATATCTAAAGAATCTTACTCTCTAATGAATGAGCTCAAATTTTGACTGGACATGCAATTCGCTTTACGGATATTTTCATGTATTTTTCGCTTCAGTTATGTTCATCATTTTTCATCTGTGAAAGTTTATAGCTGATTTTACATAAATGGCTTGCTATGCAGTTGTTTTATGTTCAGCCTCAAGCTAAATATCTTTGTCAGAATTACATATATTAAGTCTGTTATTCTGAAATCCAATTATCGCATTCGCATCTTTAAGCCTAACAATTTATGCATCGATGGAGCCGCTCTCAAAGTTATTGCTTTTCAGAACCAGTTTGTGGTCGCACACTCACGAGCATGAAGGACCTCGGGCAAAAGGACAATATCAAGGACAAAGGCTTGCTTGGACCAAAGACTGATTACACTATAATTTTGAAATGTTCTCGGGTTTGCTGCATTTAGTTTTAAGTACCTAAAACAAATGGTTTGAAGTTAATTTTCACAATCCAATCTATAACAATAATAAATATACACCATGGTTCATATAATTACTTGTAGGTTATGCCAGAGCAAATTCTCTGGAATTAATAAATTAAAAAAATCTTCCCGAGATCTCCATAATGCTCGATTTAAGTGATATTAAAATCAACGATAGGATCGAAATTTATTTGGAATTGTCAATCAGGTTTATCTCCTACCTAAACCAACTTCCGTTAATTTTTTTCACATCATCGACGACTCATACTATCCTACTGCTGGGCTCATGTCTCTTCTCAAGAGAGGGTTAAGGCCATATGTCCCCAAGCTGGCCAAATCCAGGTTGGGCAGTGTTTATTCAGATAAAATTTATTATTTTAGTCTCATACTACGAGGTTCACCTTTACTTCACCCAAGAGAGCCAGCGAACTTTCTTTGACTGTTAAGAAATAACTTATACTATGAACATGACACGGAAAGTTAATAAAATAATTGAAAATTGATTCATACCTTTCATAACATATATTATTATATATATAACATATATAAGTTTCATACAATAACATTCGTGAGACTTCGCTTGCTATATTGCTTTTTTTATGATGTATGTGGCACATGATATTTTTTCTATCGTATTTCTATCAAAAGTACTAAATCATTCCCCTTTTTTTCTCTTTTACGTTGAAGGTCAGCTTCTATTGGGGGTGTTAGCTTGATGAAATATAGTTCCTAGCCTCTCTCTGTAAATTATTTATTTTTCAATTCAAACCAATAGTTATTGGGACAAGCGCTACAACTCATACCGATACATTCTTAGCCGATTTATGAAGTGATAAATACATTTTCAAGGAAGGTATCTCCCATAGAATGGTAACTTATTTAAGGTGCATCCGTAAAGGAAAAATTATGCGAATAGAGAAAGGTTTTAGAATATTCTCTATGATTTTCATTATATTTAAGGCTTTCTTTTTAGTTTTTTTTTATGAAATAGGGGCAAACGAGCAGACGTATCACCTGATGGTAAGCGATTACCGCCGCCCATTGACACCCGTAACACCAGAGGCGTCACAAGTGCGTTGCCGGCCTTGGGGGATGGGGAGGGGGATGAGGGGAAGGGTTGGATTATGGGCCTCCTGTATCCTTACTCACTCGGTGAAACACAGAGCAGGCGCTGTTTCACACTGGTTTTTTGTGAGGTTGTGGTATCACTCCGATCGAGCCGGCCCATGCATGCCGAAGCGTGGCTCTCCATTTCATAGAAGTAAAACAGCTTTAATCTCTAACTTATTCAAATAACTGTCGTTATGCTACTTTTTATGAGTGAGAGTTTGGCCAAGCTTTTATCTGCTTTATTGTTATGGTTCAATTGCTCTAGATCTATTTGACATACTCGTGCAATTGTTACTTTAATGTTACAGAATGGTCAGTCGTTAGTAAGTGATCACCAATATTCATTATCAACTAATATATTTTAATATACTTCATTATCTCCTTAGTCTTCAAGTGTTTGTATACGTTATGTATACAAACACTTGAAGTAGGTTATCTACGATTAAACATATTTTTGGCACTTCATTTGAATCTGCAAATGACAGTATCTACACGAAATTCAAATATTCCAAAAATTACTCGTTTGTGTTCACAGCAATGGAGGTAAAACTCGTAAGTGAGATCTAAATAGAGCAAGAATCCGATATAAAAGATAATATATGTATAAAATTTATCAATCTTAAAATTAAAACTATTTTTTTACCAAAGAAATCCTTAAAGTCTTTAAAACTTTAAATGATTTCTAAATTGATTATCGTAGTACTAAACTTGAACATATTTGCTGACACTGGTATACTGAACAAGACGTGCTCACTGCAAATGAGGCTGTTGGAATAACAGTAAAGCCAGGTGAAAAATAAAAGAAAAACG
The DNA here is from genome assembly GCA_003709505.1 of Hyphantria cunea. Taxonomy (NCBI): domain Eukaryota; kingdom Metazoa; phylum Arthropoda; class Insecta; order Lepidoptera; family Erebidae; genus Hyphantria; species Hyphantria cunea. The sequence goes on from PKRV01000917.1 coordinate 1,080,206, forward strand.
CTGGAGCATCTACTTTCTTCGCTAATAGCATCTGTCATCAGTTTGATGGAAAATGCCGTAACTATGTTTCAGTACGGTCGGCGCATTCAACACTCGAGATGAAGACCTAATCGCTCACACACGATGTTACATTTTCTAAGAGAAATTCATTGCAGCAGAAATTAAGGGGAGATTGCTTTCGAGACAAATATATTTTTATAGAAAGTCTACTTATAAACTGGTTGTTACCGTATTTAGAAGTGAGGCAAAGCATGATTTTGGTCAATAAAAGCTTCTGATGTGGGGAAAATAATTTAATGGTCCTTGCATCTCAAGATTATTAGCTACATGTTTATTATGAACGTGTACAGCGTACACATAATAATATAAGGTATAATTCATTATACAATTTTATTGCGAAAACATCAAAACGTTCGATGCTTTAGCATTCCTAAAAATGTTATAATTGTGTATCATTCCGTATTATCCTCTGCAGATAAATATAAATATATTTAGTTGCCTTGCGTATACGTGAAAACTCCAAAAGTTCTGAATCAAATGACTCAATTATCATTATTATCACCTTAACATGTTACATCGGAGACTGGCAGGGTACGGCTAGTTAGAAAAAGTAAATAATTGTCTAGGCATAACAAAGAAAATATCACAATTTCACTAAAATATCCAGCACGTACTACTCAGTTCATAAATATCGTATAAGTACTAATATTTGAAATTTACCTTCGAGATGAAATTAGGCACCACATGTATACAACAACAAAAATAATTCATTCTAGGTATATTGAAAGTTGTTTCAAATTTACCTTCGAGATGAAATTAGGCACCACATATACACAACAACAAAAATAATTCATTCTAGGTATATTGAAAGTTGGTCAATTTTTCCTATGTCCATTAAGGCCATATAGTTAGGTGTATCTTAACATTCCGTTACATTGTAATAAGTTCGTGAGCAATGATAATTTTCTAGCCTGTTGCTCAAAGGTAACACGGTAACTCATGTTTAAGTTCGTTTATCTTGCTAAAACTTAATAGTGGCGTCTTTCTAGTCTGCTTATTTTGTAAATGTGGAACACCTTCTAATTCTTAAAGGTGAATATATCTAATGATTAGAGATTCTAAAGTAAAACCATCTCCTAGAGGCTATTTTTTACTAATGTCAAATGAGCCCCTTTTCTTACTACTTCGATTATTGTAGTTTTGAGCCCTTTCTCAAACCTATGTGATTATAATATTCGTTCATAAATGGTTGTTCTGAACATGGGTTTTCTTTATGGAATTTCGTGTGTGCTTGTAATATATATATCGTAAGGGGAGTATTTTTTTTTAATCTGACATACCCTGAATAATTGGTTGATCAAAACTGTGTTCTAACTTATACAGATTGTGATGTCGTATCATTCAGCTTATATATATATAAACATAGTTATTATATTTTCTGTATGAATATGTACAAATTGGACAAAATACATGATAACCGTGAGTCGAACATTTTGTTTTACCTGTTACACACAAGTTCAGTGGTACTACCACAGTACTACAAATATATATGAGTATATTATTAACCAAAGAGGTGAGTTTTCGTCCTTGGACTTTGATTTTTTTTATGATATAGGGGCAAATGAGCAGACGTATCGTAGATGTTATCGATTACCGCCGTCCATGGCAACACCAGAGGCGTCACAAGTGCGTTGCCGGCCTTTTCAGAAGTAGTGCGCTTTTTGATCTTTTTATGCAATCTTAAAAATTTAATATTTTAAAATGGTGAAGTAGGAGTACGTATTATCGTAAAAAAGCCGTATCCACGCAGACCACAGGAAGTAGTGTACAATGTATATATAATTGTGTAGCGTATATAATTTTCAGCTTCTTTTCAGCGAGTCAATGAGGTAACTGGAACCTAAAATCCTTCCTTTAACCTTGTTTTTGAGAAAGGGCCTGAAAGGGTGGTTACGTACTTGTAGATTAGTTGTCGAAGGTGTCCCTGAGCAGTTATAGTTATTAAATTACATTATCGTTATAATATCTGTTTACTGTCAAATTGTTTGCCCTCTGTGCCATACATATTACAAAAAAAATTAAAACCCGTTGGCTTAAAACTTTTGATAAAATTTATGTACCTTATGCAACCTGCGCCTTAATTACAAATCTATTGACACCTCATTCATTATGATCGGCTCAGTATTTAAGGCGCTAACGGTGGAACATACATACTTAGACTGCCAAAATTTTTACCGGTCTTTTTACTCCACTACGGTATAACTGATTACTAAACAACATGTTTACCAACGTCATCGGTGTTTTCACAAATGCCTAATAAGTTACATAACAAACATATGCTCCACTATAATTTACTCGTAAATAACATTATCAGGAGAAATATCTTCGAATAGTAACAACGCGACAGATTCATGTTTAAATCATGACTAAAATGAAATCCGATCCGTGTTGATAGTAGCTTGTAAAATATCTGAACATACGAACGAAAGATTATGTCATTCATTGGTGAGTTTCTTTATTATTAATTTAAATGTAAATCTAATGGAGTGTGCATGAAGAATTCCGTGTGACGCAGGTTCTCTCGGGGCATGGCTGCTTCGGGAGGTTCCTGTGTCGCATAGACAGGGAGCCGGACGCTCGGTGTTACCACTGCGGCGATTGTCGGGAGGACACGGCGTGGCATACGCTGGCATAGTGTGCCACATGGGAGGGGCCGCGCCATGCCCTCATCTATGTAGTAGGCAGTGACATCTCGCTGCCGGCCGTAGTTCGTTCTGTGGTCGACGGCGAGGAGTCCTGGGACGCGTCCTTCTGCGAAACCGACATCTCGCAGAAGGAGGCTGCGGAAAGGGAGAGGGAGATCCTGACCTCTCTCTCAGCCCGCAGAAGGCGCACCGGGCGTCGGAAGAGAGAATACGCTGACCTCCACCGGCCCCCCTAACTAGGTCCAGGGGCGGTGGACTTGGAGATGTTTGCCGCCCCCCAACTAACCGGACCCGAGGTAGCAGCGCGTAGTGTTTCCGTGCGCCCCTCTTTGAAGTCTCGAGGGGAATGAAACACCTAACTCCTCTCGCTAACGAGATGTGGCCCGGCACCAGTCGGTTGCGTATGCCTTTTAAGTTCCCGTGATCGCTGGCGTAGGTGAGAGACGGAACACCGGGGGGTTTTAGTCAGTAAAAGTCTGACAAACTTCTTTGCCCCGTCCTTAGGGCGGAGGACAACCATGAGGATTGCCCACGTAAAAAAAGTGTGCATGAAGAAAGCTTTAAAAATAGCCGCCAAAAAGTTTTACTCGTCGTATAGTTGCGTTATTTCAAGGGGTTCTTGGTAAATTTAATTGGAATTTTGAAGTACACAAAATGTTTACAAATTTATGAACCTCTAGAGTGAATTGTCCTTATAGAGGTTGACTTGAGATGATCGCATTTTTCTTGAAAAATTAGATTTGTTTAAACATGTTGTTGAGCAATTTAAAATCAAGGTTAACTTCTAACATTACAATACACAAAAAAACGATTTGTTGTGAAGAAAATATTATATTACACATTATTTATTTTTCAGACATTTTTGGTACATCAAAAATAATTAAAAATTTACTACAAGTATTAATTAAAAACAGCTATAAATATCTTTTAATTTAAAAAAATTACAAAACTATTTTTAAGTACTAGTTTTAGTTTTAGTTAACTAGTTTGGTAGGCCTATTTATATTAATAAATTACGAATAAAACTATTATTAAAGCATTATTCGTAATTTATTTAATTCAATGTACTGTGTCTTCAGACTTTATATTTTTGAATATCATTTTTGTCTGTGGATGTTTTAGAATTATATATATACAAACTTATTTTTAAATTCAAGTTTCACAAAGAATACAATAGAATAATTATATTTCAAAAGATGCTTGGAAACGAAATGTTTTAGTCAAAACAAAACCATTTGTTTATGTATAGGCCCGCCAAGTGACTTTGCACTGCTTGATGGTTCACGATTCACTATTTTGTATTCATACAAATTACATTTTCATAAAAATCGGGTTATATCAATATTTTATGTATTGAATGTGTGTATAATATTTATGTATATGTATATACGGTTGTTTAAGGTTTCCAAACATTACAAACTCTTCCAAAATATCTGTTTACTCAAGACCTTAGTTAATGAAATAATGATTTACACAACTTAGATGTCTCAACGTTTGTCAACGGTTAAAACTGGATGAAATGTGAACAATTATACATAATGCACTTGTTCAAATGTCAGCAAAACATTTGTTATTGTGTAATTCTGACCTTTGTTTAAACGAAGTGTTGATCGTGTTTCTGATAGGTTGGTCAATGTACCTTTACCGCCGCTGGTTTTTGAATTCGTTGAAACAAAAACTCTGATTACAGTGAATAAAATATAAGTGTTAGTGAATATTATACATGGTTTATGTGTGAGTGTGCACATCTTTCCGAATTTTATTGGCGTCCCATAGTTTTCTAAATGCATAATGATTTTGTACAGTTTTACGTTTTTTAAGTATGCAATATACCTACTATGCATTTTGCACCAAATATAAAATTATTAATGTTGGTTACGGGCAATACAGTACCAATTGTTGTAGAGAGTCTATAAAACCTACGTCCAGCACTATACGTTCCTCGGCTGAGATGATGATGATGAAAATAATGTTTAGATAATTACATACTTATACATCTATTTTTGCTATAAAAGTATTTTTTTAATTGATATCAACAGAATTTTTGTTTTTATTTAGGTATAATAATTTTTTATTGCATGGGAGAATTTAATAACAAAAAGTGGCGCAAAAGTAGGCGACCTAGTCTTATTTATTACTAACTCCGTCACGGTTTTTTCACGTTGCAACGATTTTGTTAAAAATATTGTATTAAAAAGTGAAGTAAAAATATATTCTAAAAAGTTACTATATTTTTGTATTATGTATAATAGAGAAATTCTTCATAATAAAAAAAAACTAGGTTAGAAATAAAACAACAAAGTAAAGTGTTATCTTTATACTATAAGTCTGTCAGACGATTGTTTTCATGATTTTACAATAGAAGATTAATACTCGATATAGAGAGGTATATGCTCGGCGTTTCTCTAAGGGATCGCGTTAGAAACGAGGTGATCCGACAAAGAACCAGGGTCATCGACGTAGCACACAGGATTAGCAAGCTGAAGTGGTAGTGGGCTGGCTACATTTGCCGAAGAACTGATAACCGTTGGGGTAAACGAGTTCTTGAGTGGAGACCGCGTCTCGGCAAACGTAGTGTAGGACGTCCACAAGCCAGGTGGAGCGATGATTTGTGCAAGACGGCTGGCAGGAGCTGAATGCGAGAAGCCATAGATCGAACTAAGTGGCGTGAAATTGGAGAGGCCTATGTCCAGCTGTGGACTGCGATAGGCTGATGATGATGATGACTCGATATAGACAGAAATAGCTCCAATTTTTCGGTTGGTTGCCATCTCGTCAAAAAAAGAAGTTCACATGCTAGTAAATACTGCCAGAGGAACTATAATCACTGACATCAAATAATATTCATGATTATCATTAACCTGTAGCACTTCACTGCTGAACATAGGCGTCTCCCGTTGCATGTCATTTTCATCGATTTAGGTTTTCCCGCATCCAGCTCCTGCTAGTCATCTTGGGATATGGGATCAACAACTATTTATTTAACTTTCTATTTAACGTGGAAGAAACACTCTTCAGCATGAATGGGCCGGCTGAACTGGAGTGATATCACGGCCTCACAGAAAACTGGTGTGAAACAGCGCTTGCGCAGTGAGTGAGGATACCGGAGACCCATTCATCAACTCCTCCCCCACCCCCATCCCCCAAGGGCGGCAACGCACTTGTGACACCTCTGGTGTTGTGGGTGTCAATCGGTGGCGGTAATCGCTTACCATCCGGCGACACGTTTACTAGTTTGCCCCCAATTCCATAAAGAAATACTATTCAAAATGTTGTCAATACATATAAAAAAAACAAAGGGTACTGAATACAGTAAAAAAGTTGAACAGTTATTCTTCCCGGAGTCAATCAAAACCACGAACTCGGGCTTAGCAGTTAAATAACCACCAGACTATACACTAGTCAGGTAAATCGACACGAAATGATAAAATCTAAATTTAGGAGCGAAAATCAGTTGTACATAAATGCAAATAAAGGTAAAGGTTTATGATCGTCTAGTTATTCAAATCGAGAATGTAGTAAACAAAACTTTGATTAAATTCTAACTAAAACACCACAAATGCAAATTCCTATCTAAATTCGACTTGACATATATACCAGAACTTGCTTTCCTTTCTAGGCTAACAACGTATATTCAAATCTAACTGCTGCTGGTAACAACCTCATAGAACTCCGCTTACAAATGTAGCACAAGAGATGACCTCCGGGATAGAATCGGTGTTGATACTTGTCGTAATTATGGTAGAACTGGGTATATAATTAGTAGGTACTATAGTAATTTTATTGGTTATGTTGGTAGTACTGTCAAAGGTGAAGGCCATAAGGATGATGAGTTTGATGGTGTACAGTCACGAACATAAATATTAAGAATATAGATTTTGGATACAAAATTATATTACAGTTATTAACTTTTATAATTTTATATTTGCCAGATGTATCTAACCGACTAATGAAATAGTTTTTTTTTTCTATAAATGTAGGTTAGTAAATAAAATGTGTTTTAATTCCTAGCATTTTTAGCTAAAAGTTTAAAATTAATTAAGTATTTTATTTGTAATCGAGTAAACCAAGCTTATTATCATACATCTTCAAATTGTGAATATTGTTTCAACCCTATATTGATACGTCAAGTTTGAAAATTAAATAGGACATATTCAAATATCCGTCTAATTTAATAATCATAAAAAATAAAATATATACTTATCAAGAGATGATTAGAGAATCTTTCTTAATAGATAAGAATGAAAATAACTGTACGTTCGGCTTATTGTTTTAAATGATCGCTGAGTGTTGAGGTGTGATGAAACTTTTGGGACAACATTTTGTGTAATCCACATATTGTTGTTCCGAATCTGGGTGTTTTTTGTTTCCATTATATGTTGGTTTGTAAAGTCCGCAACCCATGATGTATATTTTTAAGAGAAGATATGGAAGAGTAATGTGTTTATGTAAAGAGTATGTAAAACTTTGCAGAATACATAATCTATACTTTACTATATAAAGCTGAAGAGTTTGTTAGTTTACTTAGACGCGCTTATCTTAGTAAGTACTGATTCGATTTGAAAAACTCTTTCAGTATTAGATAGCTAGCAGCAGGCTATATATACACAACAAGACCAATAAGAGCAGAGCACCAATGAAGAATGTTACAAAAATGGGGGAAAATTAATACGCTATGGGCTATATGGGAAGTAAATGAAGTTGCGTGGGTCAGCTAGTAAAATAAAATATATTATTTTCTTCGACCAATATGGCCGTGATTGTACTCACCTTTTGTTTTTATAATACTCGCTAAGACGTGTTCGAGAAATCACGTCAAAGTTTTTATTGTATACAAACATCACATGTAATTATGATCGGCTAAAGAATGAATGAAAAAAACGGCTTAAGATCATGTGAATACAAAACGGACTATAATTATACCACATCATTAGTTTTAAAGTTTTTTGTCGAATGTACTATGATTAAGTTAAAATTTTAATTGAATTATAACGTTTTTTTTATTTTTAATTAGTAGATTGTCGTATTATATTGACTAAAACCTGACAACGCCTTCAAAAATAAAAATATTTAAAAGTAAACACAAGAAAGAGTAATCATTTTTTTACTAGTTAGTGATTTTTTTGTTTGGAGTCGGATTTTTTATAGTTTAAATTGCCTTTTTTTCAATATTTTACCAGTCACCAACTTGTATGGGTACGACATAACATGTTACGAGGAGTATTTGATATTTTATAACTCTTAAATTACTTATAACTTACTACAAATAAATAAAACAAATAAACATAAATTTATGAATAAAGTACTATTTAATTTTGTACACAAATCTTTTCTAGCTCATTATTAAGTTATTAACAATCGCATAATTCAAGTGGACGAGATTATATTTTATCTACTTATTATACACAGTGTATATAAGTTAAAAATAAACTAAGCTTGTGTATATAGAATACTAGCTATTTTAAAAGTTCTACAATTCCATAAGCTTTCTTTTGCTGGACGTGGTTCTAAGACTACTTATGACAATAACGGTATTGCTGATATATTGCAAAAATGCGCAAGAGCACTGACCGCTTCTAATATTGCCCATAGATATTGGAACGCTGTGGAAAGTCTAGCTTTTTTCGTTTCGTATTTTTTTCATCATCATCAGTCTATTGCAGTCTACTGATGGACATAGGTTTCTCCCATTGCACGCCAGTCTGAACAATTTCGGGCTACTTGTATCCAGTTTCTGTCAGACATCATTTATTCCATCAATAATTGACACTTCGTTACAATGGAACTTCAAGTAAATATCTCATATAGTAGGATATCTGTACAAATAAATAAAAAATTTAAGTGTCTGTTTATGATTTAATTTAATTAACAGCTTTTCAGTAAATTCATATAAAATCATACGGGTACGGGTACGGGTTTAAAACTTTTCTTCTTTCTGACTGTCCGTCTGTCTATCTCGTTGTTCTGGCTATTCTGTGACAACTGGATCGATTTTAACGGGATTTAAATGGCAGATAGCTGATGATATACGGAGTGACCTAGGCTACGTTATTTAGACTAGCTATAATAGTTGTTGTGAAAGTACGACAACCATGGATAACACCGACTAACGCGGGTAACAAGGGTTAAGAAATAATGAAATGTAGTTTTTTTATCATTAGAAATAGACGATTGTATCATGAGATACCTAAGAAACATATATAAAACAAACACAAAAAAAACCATCGATTTTAGCAACTGAAAACGCGAGAAACTATGCATGGCATAGTTTAACAACATTTTGTATTGTTTATTACAATCCCAAAGTACAATTTAGGCTACTAATTATTTTAAAGTAAAAATATTTTTTACCCGACTGAGAAAGAAGGAGGGTTATGTTTTTCGAGTGTATGTATGTGTCTATGCATGTGCGTATGTATATTTCTTTGGCACGCCTCGAGCCTAATCGACTAGTCGTATTTTTTTGTGAGTGGTGTGAATAGATTCGTCTTATTCCTGAGAGTGACACTGGGAACAATAAAATAAAAAAAATATCAATTTTTATAGCCAAAAAGTAATTTATAAAAAAATGTTTTCAAAATATGTGGTAGTGGTAAATAAAATAAATATGTGGTGTGAAATATCGTGTTAACAAAGAGTTTTTAACGATGATTTCGACGCAGTTGAGTTTTTATTTTTTTAATAATTCATTACTTGTTTAAATATAAGCATCGTTTTGTGCAAAAAATCACAAAAGTTTACGAAATCAGAACTTTTCTTTTAGACTAACTCTTAACAGAACGATTCTTTTAGAATCGTGACGGTTTAAGAATAAACATAAATATTAACAAAGAAAATGAATATTATTCGCATCTCGCCCACGTCACAAACACTAAACTTTCATTCAAAAAGAGAAATGATTTTAAAAATAACTAAATAATGTTCATGAAATTTCAATCCTTTTTTATCGTTTGAATCATTTTGAATAACTCTACAGGTTAATTTAATAGTTATCTACATACTACAAGCATTATCGAAAAACTGTTTTACTGCTATGTATGAATCTCTCAAGGCATATTTATTACGAAACAGTAAAGACAGAAAATGTCCTTTAAAACTAATTAATATAAAAAGACAACTAACTACAAACTACATTCTAGAATTTTATTGAGTTTACACCTGACCGGTTTCGCCTTATGGCATTTTACCTTTAAAATACCATACGGCGAAACCGGACAAGTGTAAACTCAATTAAAATGGTGAAATAAGTACAAGTGAGTTTGATTCTAGAATGTATTGCAATAAGTTCCATGAAACGATGATAATTGAGAGTATAAATAACTACGAACTAGTATCTATTTAAAAAAAATGTTTGCGAATGTTATAGTCATTGCGTCAATTTTTTTTTACTAATAATAATGTGATCATAAATCTGACATAAACTAACATAAACTAACATATACAGGCACAGGCTTTTTTGCTGCAGATTTGAATATTCCTTATTAGAATTTGTTATTTTGAAAAATTAATCATTTTAATGTAACTTTAAAATTCTACTCCACCAGTACTGATGAAACTCCTTATAGATACAGAAGTATAAAAATGTATATTTTTAAATCGTATATCTGAAGGTATGATATTTTTCGTGAAGCAAAACTAGTCAAGCTTAATAAAAAAAAAATATAGTGAAACAGTACAAGTGTTTTAATTCAATATGCAGGTATATATTACCTACTTATTAAACAGAATCTCAGTTAAGTATTTCAAAAGCCGCTACCCAGTAATGAGTGGGTCAAACAGATAATGTTTGTTTACAAAATGTAAATAACAACATACCATTGGAGACGGACCTCGGAGGGGAAAGTATGCCATAATTACCACACTTGGCAAGCGAAGTCCTCAGAGTGCTTAACGGGAAGTATAACATCTAAGTACACCTGTCGACCTCCTAGATAATCTACTTGTTTGAAACATTATCCGGTCAATGTGAACCATCTGTTGGCTATTTCTGTCAACGTCCGGTATTTGTTAGGTAATAGTTTCTTTGAATATTTATTGCGACAAATAGATGAGTGACATCTTTGGTCAAGGGTTAAAGTTCCTACCTTAGTAATGTCTCTGGTAGGTTTATCTTTATAAGCTTTTTTATATTGTATGTTATAGATCTGGTAAGTGGCATGGATTCAATTGAATATGGTTTCATTTGGTACTAGCAACTCTCCGCAGATTCAATTGCGTAGTATCCGTTCCTTGGGAATACGAGAATAAAATACAGTCACTAGACCTATGTCACTCAGATATAATGTAATAATAGGTAATGGAGAACGAATTTTTGAAATCGGTCCAGTATTTTTTGAGATTATTCGCAACTTACAAAAACACAAATATTTCCTCTTAATGACTGTAGATGATATTGCTAAAGTAAAACTACCCGAATGGGTAGGTGGGTGATTAAGGAAGGTTCAGTAAATGTTTAAGGCGCAATGGAAATTAAAAAGAAACTGCTTCTGTTTCTATCTGTATTGAGAATAAACATATTTTAAATACATGATTAAATATATTAGAAGCAGGCTTATTATACTCGTAACTTGCTAAAGAGTGAAGAAAGCTTTTGAGCTACAGGTAGTGCTTATATAGGTGGTCAGAAACTGGTTCTAACCGCCACACAGGTTCAATACATTTTTGAAGATGACATCAGCCAACTCGTTTTAGTAGCTTCTCAACTTGAAACTTTTAATCGAAGTCAGGATTAAGCCGAAAGACGTGTTTATGAGGAATCTTAATGAATAACTTTTACGCATTAGTTCTTTAATATATAAATATATGGTAATAAATACATATCTTCGAAGGCTCTGTTGAGGTCATCAAATTCTGTAGGTAGGTATAAGATCACGTTTACTGCGTCGGGTGATCTCACTTAAGCTTATTTGCGTAAACATTTTTATGTCGTTGAGTATTCACCGCGTAGAAACTTCATGGCAATTTGAAAAAAAATACATCAATTGCAATAACAGAAAAATTCCAACCATGACAATGAATAGTCGTAACGATTTCAAAAGGTCTATGTAAAATTCGCAATTCATACTGGCAATAGCCGTGCGAACACTGATAAAAAGTCACCAACAAAAACTAGACGAATGATACAATTAACAGTAATGCTATCTTAAATAACTTACCAGAAAACGTGAGAAAACATCCGACCTTCTGCCGTGGAACAATCAGCCGTTGTTAATACACTGTCTTCGAATGTCACAAGCACAGGTCACGATAACGGAACACACCGTATATGCAAAAAAAAACTGGACGCGAAAAGAAATCAAACGATCGAACGTGATTGGCCGGTCGGTTAGAACGTTCGAATCCGAAATTCAAATTGGTCAACGGCGAAGGCACGCGCATGCGTTCGGCGACTACGAATGCTTGACGCAGACTGAGGTAGTTTCTCAAACGAGTGGTAGTTGACAAGCCTTCTCCATTCACACAGTCAATTTAATTGTTTAATCAAAACGCAAATGTCCATCTTGGGTTCCATGGAATAAGGTACATTTCGCATTACATAAACATATTATTACAGACGTTTTGTGATAAACTGACATACATTGCCACCTCTGTCGCCTTCACATGCGTAAGAGCAACTTTTTTGCAACGTTTCGTTTAAATTTCAACTCATAACTACACATAAGCAGAAAAGTTAAATTAAACCGCATATTACCCACAAAACAATTTAAATATTTATGTAATTTAAAAGATGCAACAAGGCTGTAAATAAAAATTCAAAAGGCAGTGAAATATGAACAATCGAGGCTCTGCACAGTTTTGTTAACAATTTCTAATAATGCGTTGATGTCTTTAATTACAGTATTGATATGCAAGTCGATTTCAGACCTTACCGCCTCAACAATAAAATCTCTTTATACATGTAACTTCGAGTCCATAAATAACAATATCATGTTAATGAGTAAAATTAGAATTGTTAAAAATATTACGCGTGCGAAAACATTGCATCATACTCGCATAAGTTATTTAATTTTGTTCATGGGGTAACATGCTTTAATAAAATTCAGAACAATACATTATAATTTCTAACTTTATGTAAATATGTGTACCTCTTAACAAAAGTAACCAAAATAAAACAAAGTACTATTTCATTTCACACTGGTTAGTTTAACTGTGAGATAAGGATCTAAAACTAATGTCAGGTTGAACAATTACTACGGTATAGGTGCCTATTTAGTACAAAATTGTTTTATAAACAAGCATAGGCGCAAGGCGTTTTTTCACCACAAACGCAAACAATTAATAAAATAGTAATTTTTTAAGCTCGCATTGGGCAGTTAAATTTAAATACTTGTTGCAGATGTCAGTACTTCTTGAATCGGCGTGTATTGTAGTAGGCTTTTTTCTCTGGAGATGCTCTGGAGGACTCGATTCCCACTCAAGATAATCAATAATTTGATGACCGCAGTCATTTGTTCTATGCCTAGTTATAATCTATTTATAAGCTCTCGATCTGTCAGTATTGAGTTCAGCAGCCTGGTTTGAAAGCTTGACAGTTATAGTTTAGTTCTCTTGCACTTAACTAGGACTAAAGTATAGTTTATATTTTAAATGTAGGTATATAACACTTACATGCGTACCTTTTCTGGATTAACAGTATACATTGTATGTACCTGCGTACGTAAGGTGCTACGTGGTGAGGTGCAACGTTTAGATCTTTTAGTTTTGTTAGCACTTCAGTACGTGCCCTAACAACGAAGAATGACATCACTGATTGGCTATTTGTTTTGCTGACTTATATAGCTGGTTGAATATAAAAACCAATTGCTTTTTTTATATAAATACTACGTTTAAAAGTGGAGCAATATATATTTGCGCATACATAGCACTGGAAGCTGTCCGCTCCGCTCCCTCTCCACTCCCGCGTCCATTCCGCTCCCGCTGAGTTCGTATACGCAGCCTTATAGCCAGAAGTATGTGGTATTTTTAGGAGTCCTACTCTGGTGAGAACTTAGACCATGTGATTTTAAGGTCTCACTTAATCCAGGCTGCACTTATCCAGGTCCATATTTAGATAGGAAAAACTTGATTTTTCATGATATTAGAAGGCAAGGAGAAGACTGGTGCTCAAGCTATCAGTAACGAGGTATCAGAGGCAAATCAAGCAGGAGTGTAGTCTTTTCTCGAAAATCTTAAGATCAATATGTGATGTGGAAATACCGCATTATAGCATATACCCGTGCCTCGGATAGCACCTTAAGACCCCAGTCCCGGTTATTCTGAACATCTATAGCAATAATTATTGTGAAGTCAGTGCCTTCAAACATACTGACAACTATTTCAACCCGCGAATTCGGTTCGAAGTCACTCCGTTTGACCAATAGCTGACCTCTAATAATCTCGAGAATAATAAGCTGATGGGCTAGAAAAAAGACTCACTTCATTCTACATGTGTTATTCGCTTCGTCTCTGAAAACTTATTCTGGTAATATGAAACATTCAAGAAAAGCGTTAAAATACAGATAGGTACCCCACAAATCAAATAAGGTCGACACCGTTTTTAGTTGCATTCCTAAGTGCGATGTAAATGATATCTTTAAGTACGGTAATGGCTAAATATTTGTGTCTGTAATAAGAGAAATAAATACTAGGCTATGGTCTAAACAGAGCCATGAACTGTACATGGAACCTGTTCTAGGTCGATTATGTCTAATGATGTTTGTTTTTATATCGAACACGTTTATGCTTTTGGTATTACTCGGTATCAAGGTATTCTCCAATCATTTATTAATCATGGATCTTATTGATCTCGAAGTTATATAATTGTATATATAAAATTCTCGTGTGTCGGTGTTTGTTTCCAGACTCCACCGGAACGGCTGGACCGATTTTTATGAAATTTTGTGTGTATATCTGATAGGTCAGAGAATCGATCGGCATCTAGTTTTCATATATTTTCGGAATATTTCGGACATCTAAATATATCTTTAAATGATAAGGGATAAATCTCTAATTTATTTCTATTTTTTATTGCAAAACAACGTTGGCCGGGTCAGCTAGTAATTGTATAATTTTCACATTGCCATCTTTTCATCTAAGTATAGGTTAGTGCTGGCCATATGAACTAAACTAAAATATTAAATACACGAAAATGACTGACCACAGATTCTAGCTGTATGTATTTTTGTAAAAATAATAGTTTAATATATGTCATCTCATATATTTTGACTCCATTTCGTCACCCACTTTGCTAAGGAGGGAAGTGGACATATTGACATATTTTATTTCAAACTTCTCTAGTTTTTCTTCTGATTAATATCCTTGCGGGTTCCAAGGCAGTTTAATTTTTCCTGGGACTCTTCTCTCTTCTTTTAATTTTTCCTGAGTCACAACTCAGTGTGTTCATGAAGCTACAGTGGTGGGCATGTGGACGGGATTAATCCTGTTATCAATCCAGGTAGCGCCGGTGTTATGGCGTCAGAGTCAGATAAATATATATTTTTTTTATATATCGGCCAGCCAAGTTACCTCTCTGCATTATGGAAAGCGTAAGCAGAATGCAAGAGTAGTGGTCACCATACTTATTGTGAATGCAGACATTGCAACAATGCAGCATGGTGGCCCCTTTCTGTGGTGACCTATTGAGATGTTTCTGCATCATTGGGCCTCCGGCCTCGCACTCACCAACGAAACCACGAATGGTTTCATTTTAGGTTGGTCCTCTGTGAGAGGGTATTAACACCCGGTCAAGCCATTCGCGCAGATATCAGCGTGGCTTAACTACCTTTACGCAATACTTATATAGTTCAAAATTATAATCAGACATAGTACTAGAAGGGATCGAACCATCGACCTCTCGATGTCTGGAGTTAGAGTGACAAACTATTTTACCAGTAAGATATTTAGCAAATAAAGAAGATATACCATTTCGTTCGTTTTCATTTTTGATGTGTATATAATTCATTAGTATTTAATTATTATTAAGTTTATACTATGTAAAATGTCAGGAGAAGGTCAAAAAGATACCTGTCCAGAAACCAGACACCTCAAGTACTGTTTGCTGCACCTTAGACTTCAAACATAAATTTAAAATTTTCAATACACGGTATTGAAAAAGCTTTAACTATAACACTTTCTTTATCGGGAATAGGACGACAAACGAGCAAACAATACACCTCATGATAAGTGCCTGCCATCACTCACGGGCATCTGCAGCATAAGTATCACAAGTGCCTCATCGCCCTTAACCTCTCCGCCCTAAAATAAGTAAACTAAATAAGTAATTACTTTAAAATAGCAAGATCGTTTGACGTTTTTTTCGAAAGATGTTTTTTACGAATGTATGTATATGTATGTGTGTATATATATATACATACACACACATATATATACACACACACACATATATACATATATACATATATATATATATATATATATATATATATGGGTATGCATACGTATGCGTATGTGTGTATGCGAAGATTGTATTTATGACATTTATGTTATATAATGATATCTTCATGTACCTTGAACAACCATGTACAATTCGAACAATAATTTTCACTTGCTTCAAAAAATACAACTACTACACGTAGCTCTGCACCACCTAAAGGTTGACTGGAAGATAATGCCCATGGCATTAAGTCCGCCTATTGCAATGTAATTGCATGAAGATTAAATAAATAAATAAATAAAATGTTTTTATCATTAATTTCATCACTGGAAAGACTTGAAAACTCGAATAATTTAAATTTGAAGACTTTAAATACTTGACATTGGCAAAAATAGTCCATCCAGCTGGTTGCCATATCATCAAAAGCAGACGATAACTGATATAATTACTTAACTAAACAAATATTTGACAGTATAAATGGATTAAATATAAAATAAACTAAACCTAAAAAAGATATTGCACAGTGTGTTGTATAAATGTCACTCTTTCCTTTGAACATGCCTTTTGCCTCAATACGCTTTTATTTATTGCATTGATTTAGGTTTTCTATAGTTTTTGCTTTTTTGTGTACTGCGTTTATCAACACTTCTTTGTAAATAACCATTACTAGAACAATTTGAAATATTTCATGTCAAATACCAAAAAAGGTATGAAGTTTTTTTAAATATTTGCGTACTGGCTTAAAAACAATTTGTTTACAAACAGATTATAACACATGTACTTTTAAAATTATATGTCAAATAACTAGTGATATCAGTCATTTAATTTTTTATATTCTACAGTGTAAAGATATGCCGCCAAAGTCAAAATCTGATACTCCGACTAGTAGTCCTAAAAAATCTCCGCCTCGGCATTGCCAATGTCATCCACGATATCAGTACAATAGATACTCAAAGGAAAAATATTTTTGGAGGAATTTAAATCAGTCCCAATATACTCCAAAATGGATAAATTTGAATCAGTCCCAATACACTCCAAAATTTATTTTATTTCCTAGGACTCTTGTGGAATTTATTTACCGCAAAAGCAAACATTTAAAAAAGATAACAACAACTCACACAACAACAATATCTAATGACAATATGAAAAGTTCTGTGTCTGGTAAACAAGAAGATGAAGAAAATCAGAATAAACATCTACTAACCTAAAGACTCCAGAGTGTAAAAGCAATTAAGCATGAATTCATAAATTGATTTCACCGTAGAAGACTATAATCCAAAACTAAGTAAGAATGGTTTGAAACTGTGCTAAATAAGCAATATGTCATTTAAAATAACGCCAGACCATAGGACTGATTACAATCAGTTAATAGACATACCTATTAATTACAGATTCAATGACGAAGCCTTAACGGTACACATAAAAACTTGCTACTGTCAAGCAAATCAGTAATTAGAACGATCTAAGTACCTTGATTTGTATTTATAGATATAGGTACATATCAATAGATACGTTTTCGTCACACAAGATTAATCTGACATATGTTTTTGTGTAAGCAGGAAATATAATACATTAGTACTCAATACAAGATACATTTAATCAAGCATAGCTAAAATAATTCGTATGATTGTCTGCTTAGTCTGATTTTATACTGTTCTCGTTGAAATTCGACATCCGGATATACTTGAAATCGTAATTGACACACTTCATACAATACCAATAATACATAATACAAATGAACTTTAAACGTCCCCTAAAAGTAAGAACAGATCACGAAAACTTGTTTCGCTTGTAACCATCGTCAAGTTCGAACGAACGCAAACGGATGGTGGAGGTCGCAGAACGGCATTCCAAGTGAGTCGAATTATTTTTAGGTATTCGCTAATGTATTCTGCCGAACATATTATGTTTTGTATGGGCTTTGGTATTTTGTTTTTGTATAAAAAAATAGAAACTATAAGTAAAAGTAAAATTGATGTAGAAGTAGGAATATTGTACGTTGTAAAGATTCATTAAATATGGCCATGAAGAACTAGTATTCAAGTCTAAGATGAAATATACACTTGCACTGCGTATAATACATAAATTAAAAATAATAATTTAATAGCTTTAATTGAACATCAACGTTTTGCAAAATTGTTTGAAACATTTTTCCCATGTATTGAAATATTTTATTTATCGCCTTGGCATGCGGGCGACGATTTAGGGAAATTCTTCGTCTGAACAGAAATAGACTCAAAAGGCAGTGCACAGTGCTCCATGTGCACTTTTAAAGAACTGCGACTGATAAGTGGAATTCTACAGAATCTTCCGCTCCCCCCCTTTGGGTGAAGAACATCCATGAAGATCTTCCACCGCTTTAAAAATAGTATTTCAATCTATCTAAAACACATTTACCGAAGTTAACGAGCGTTATTTGTAATATCGTTGTTGGTTTTTGTGAATATGTTAGTTTTTTTTTGTTTTTTTTTGTATTTCCTACGTTTAAATAAAAAGAAAAGCATTATCTACCATTCAACCTTGAGTTGATTCAGTAATGAACAAGGCACGTGCATATGTTTGATAGAAATGTTAGGGGGCAGCTTCTGTGCCAGTCCCTGGGATTTACAAGACTGTTTTATATGATGGAAAGTGTCACAGTACACTTAAGAGACCAAATTTTAAGTAATAAGGATTTAACCAGCATTTGAGGAACTTCTTTGAATGTTTTATAGTCCTATCAGTCCAAAAATACCGCAAGTAATTATTTATTCCACATATTGGTTGTTTGAGTCAAAAACTATCTTGAAAATCTAGGTGCTAATTATTCAAGTGACTGCCAGTATCAATCCAAACAACTCCTTGGGGTACTCTACATGATACATACGATATAAAATGCAGAGTGAAGTTAAATCTTTACGAAACATCAAAGCAATCGAAGATTTTTTGACTATCTCCGATTTAAGTTCCCCAAAACAAGAAGCACGTACAGAAGTTCCATCAAATTTTAAATCATCTATACCTATTTGGCAAAATTTTATTTATTTCTTGGCCTTTCTGTGAACTAAAATTTGGTTGATAGTTTAATTTTATAGCATCATCAGGATAAAATTTTAAGCCATTAACAATTAATCAAAATTTGGTTCTATTTTAATTGGTATCCATTGACCTCTAAGCCTCTTTAACATTAGCGGTTCTAACATTAATAAAACAATTTATCTTTTTATATTTATTATCACCCCGTATACAAAACCTCCCAAAGGCATTACCATGTATCATGCCAATCATTGTCGGGTCATCGAACTCAATAATATTAGAATAATTGTTGCGTGCTGAAAAATACGTAACACGATCTATAACACCGTTATCTTAACTGTTATCGCTAGTGTTTTGGAATATTTCGTATTTAACTTACGGCATTTTTACACTGTTAAGGTTTTTTTATATCTTCTTTGATCGGTGGAACTAGATTGATAAGATCACCCAAAATATACCGCAAAAAGATTTGTAACCACTATGTAGAAAATTGGGATATAATATCTTATCTCATTTCTTTGTCTATATTTATACATAGACACAAAAATGAGCTTTATATTATATGATACATGATACTTGTTAAGACACAGAGCACAGAGAATAGCGTTGTTTACCCTCAAATCAACCCATTGCCGTTCACTGCTCAAATGACAGTGTTCTCCAAGGAACGCCAACTAAGACTCTAACTATCTGTTAGTTCCCATGTATGGAGTATATTAAATACTCGCAATAACAATAATGTCATCTCAAATAAACTATTTGACAGTACCATCAGAAGTGTGGCTAGGCAACTAAAAGCCCTGATGTAAAAAAAAAACAGGCGCCATGTTTTATTTGTTTGTTGCTATTTGCTGGTCAGGATCCATGGACCCCTAGGTTTCTGTAAGGTCATTATAATCTGGTCGAGCTGAGTCATTTCTGCCAAAGCAGATACTCGCATAGTAAAATGACTAGATATCGAGACTAGATGTTTTTTAATATTACTCATAAAGTAACTTCGAGTTCCTGGCAAAGTTTATTTATTAAGACTTTAACGACACAATATGCATTACTGAGGTTGCAGATATGTCTAACAAAATAACGACTTACAGTTATAATCATATCAATTTGTTCGAATAAAATTTTATGCTCCTGATAGAAACCGGATTACAAGAACACTTCTTGATAGAAATGGTCGTGTTAAAAGTGACTCAAAGATTATAATAACACGACGAGTCGATGTCTGACCATTTCACTTAACAAAGTCTATCACTATACTGCAAACACAAGGGATCATTTTCATTATATTACAACATTTTTAGGTAATACGTGTAATTGCGTACTCATAATATTATAAATTCTGAAGTAGCTTTATCTGGCTGTCGCGCTTTCGATTTTAATGAAATTTGGGATGAAGATACTTTGATTCCTGAGGAAGGCTATAGGCTTTCCATTTCGATAACCAATAAACACTCGGGCAGAGTCGCGACCAAAAGCTATTTTAATTTGTATGAACTACTTACAAATATGTTCGCATAAGCTAGGCGTTATGACGTGAATATTGTTTTCAATTCAAAAATTTAGGTATTTTAGAGTAATGTGTAACAGGTATATTACAACTTAGTGAGAGACAGACTAGAATTACTTTTTTTTATGGAATAGGCGGCTAATGAGCATACGTATCGCCTGATGGAAAGCGATTACCGCTGCCCATGGACACCCGTAACACCAGAGGCGTCACAAGTGTGTTGCCGGCCTTGGGGCATGGGGAGGGGAATGAGGGGAAGCGTTGGATTATGGGCCTCCGGTGTCCTCATTCACTCGGTGAAATACAGCGCAGGCGCTGTTTCACACCGGTTTTCTGTGAGGCCGTGGTATCCTAAAAAATATCCTAAAACATGGATATAAATAATAATAACACCCGTTATTCTGATGACTCCATCAACAGCCCCTTAAAGTACAAAAAGCAAAACTTTGTTAAAAATTAAAATTAATGATAATTAATTTTTTTATTGTTTCTAATATATTTGACATGGATATTTATTTTATATGAGCATACGTATCGCCTGATGGAAAGCGATTACCGCCGCCCATGGACACCCGTAACACCAGAGGAGTCACAAGAGCGTTGCCGGCCTTGGATGATGGGGAGGGGAAGGAGGGGAAGGGTTGGATTATGGGCCTCCGGTATCCTCACTCACTCGGTGAAACACAGCGTAGGCGCTGCTTCACACCGGTTTTCTGTGAGGCCGTGGTATCCTAAAAAATATCCTAAAACATGGATATAAATAATAATAACACCCGTTATTCTGATGACTCCATCAACAACCCTTTAAAGTACAAAAAGCAAAACTTTGTTAAAAATTAAAATAAATGTTAATTAAATTTTTTATTGTTTCTAATATATTTGACATGGATATTTATTTTATATGAGCATACGTATCGCCTGATGGAAAGCGATTACCGCCGCCCATGGACACCCGTAACACCAGAGGAGTCACAAGAGCGTTGCCGGCCTTGGATGATGGGGAGGGGAAGGAGGGGAAGGGTTGGATTATGGGCCTCCGGTATCCTCACTCACTCGGTGAAACACAGCGTAGGCGCTGCTTCACACCGGTTTTCTGTGAGGCCGTGGTATCCTAAAAAATATCCTAAAACATGGATATAAATAATAATAACACCCGTTATTCTGATGACTCCATCAACAACCCTTTAAAGTACAAAAATCAAAACTTTGTTAAAAATTAAAATAAATGTTAATTAAATTTTTTATTGTTTCTAAAATATTTGACATGGCTATTTATCACAATAAAAATAAAATAATATTTAACAATACAACATTTAACATACATTATTAGCATTCTACAATAAATTATATATGTAACTAATTTTATTAAAACACCAAATAACGCACATTGACTAGATATAAGATCTATTATATTTACTAACGAAACTAATATCTAGTAACGAAGTGTATTAAAATATATTAAATCGAATGAAACGAAAAACCATCTACTTGAATAGCAATAATCATGTGGAATGTAAACAAGAATAGATTCTTCAAAATCGCTATGACAATGACTAAGGACCAGTTTCAACAATTGCTTATAAGTTTCGGATTGGTTATCTGATAGATAATTTGACGTATCTTCTATATTAATTCAGTCGAACTATCTGTCCGGCTAGCTATTCAGGACTTGTCTGTAACCTGTGAAACAGGACCTGAAAATAACTTAACACAGATTAGAAATTGAAACTACAAGAAACATTAACAATTTTATAAAATATCTAAGTATTTGTAACAAAATAACACAAGGTACTTAAGAAACCTAAAACTATTTAAAAAATAAAATTGCAACGATTTAAAGCAATACAATAATACTGTTTGATCAAAAAATACAATGGGCATGATGCTTAAGCGCATTAAACGTCTTTGGTGTCTGATAATTAACCCATTCGGCCAGCGTAATATAGTATACCAAAGCCATTTTCCTAAGAAAAGCAATATAGGAGGTGACCTAATGACAAACTTTTGCTGTTCATAAATATTAGAATAATAAGCACAAGTGTTAACTAAATTTCTTTTAAAAGCAGTGCTAGAAACGGGTACAACATAGTGGGCAACATATATATTTTCATCATTTCAGCCAAGAGACGTCCACTGTTGAACATAGGCCTTCCCCAATATGGTTATTTATAACAGCGAGTCCTGTACTACCCGTATCCGTGACCTTTAGTCGGCGTCGGACGTATATATATTTATATAGTTTGGGGTCTATATCTATATAGATATATATCATGACATGACATGACGCAATACTAACTTTATATAATAGTTTAAAAAAATTAAGATAAATTTGTTAGATGTCAACATTTATAATTTTCTAGTCTGATAAAGAATACAATAGATGTGAAATACAAAAAGTAATATTTCTTTATTAACTATTAGACACTCTTTGACTACACATAATTATATTTTGAATTAAGATATGACTTAATACTAAATTCAATGAAATGTACGATTAGTTATAAATACGAATTCCAGATCTCAACTACGATTTAGATCTTCTTTCGAGTCAAAAACCAAGTTTGCATAGGTTCAGCTTTTCCTTTCATCGAAACGTGTCCACGGTAAGTAAGTTCAAACCGTTCATCATAATTATCTTTGCGCATGAGATATCTGAGGACAAAAATTTACATTCAGGATAATCTAGTTTCTAGTTGTTATTGTAGTAATATCAACTTCTTATTTTTTTTTTATTTTTTTATATATTTAAGCTGCCAAAATGACTCTGCCCTGCCTGATGGAAAGCATGAGCAGAATCCAAGAGTGGTGGTCACCATCCTCAATGCGAAAAAGAACAATGCAGCATGGTGACCAACACTATGGCTGCCTGGGGGGAAGGGGGATGGTGAGGGGGATAGGGGGCGTTGGATTGGGGTATGGGCCTCTGGTATCCTCACTCACTCGATGAAACACAGCGTAAGCGCTGTTTCACACCGGTTTTCTGTGAGGCCGTGGTATCACTCCGGTCGAGCCGGCCCATTCATGCCGAAGCGTGGCTCTCCCACGGTAAGTACGGTATTAGTTTTGATTACGATTTGCATTATACATTCGCGTTTTTAACAAATGAAGAGTCCAATTAAGTAGCCAACTTGAAAGACTTCATTTAATTTGCATTGAGTGCGGTCGTTTAGTTTGCAATGTCAGAACCTCAAATATATATAAATTAGATTTTATGGTATGGATTTTATGGTAAATATATATAAATTAGTTTTACTGAGTGAGCGACGATATCAGAGCCCTTACCCCAACCCCTACCCCCATCCCCCTCCCCATTCCCCAAAGGCCAGCAACGCACTTGTAACGAATCTGGTGTTGCGGGTATCCATGGGCGGCGGTAATCGCTTATCAACTGGCGATACGTCTGCTCGTTTGGGCTTATTCCACAAAATTCTAGAAAATATTTCTAGAACTTTTACATGCATATGAATTAATAGGGATTAAGACTGGATTATTAGATTAAAGAGATCATCAAAAAAATACTACTTCTACTTCCTTACATGCATAGTGCATGTAAGGAAGCGATATCGATAGCAACATTTAAAATGGGAAACCAAGTAAGGCTTCTCGGCGTGAAGGTAAAGTAGATTAAAGTGCACTTGAAAGTATTCAATACAAAACTAGGGTTGAAAGTGATTTTGTAACTAATTCTAATGGTGAGACAGCCGTGGAAGGTAGTTTACTGATACAAAACCAAAAAGAAATACTGAGATAGAAATCAAGTGAAACTAATAATTTTAAATGAAAACTTTTTGCTAAAATAGTTATTGCCAATAAAGTAGATAATAAAAAGTCAATATTAATGGTAACAGTACACAAATAGTTTCTACAGTTCTTAAAAACATTGTTAAAATAATTGTGTACAATATGGATACGTTTATGGATTGTTACTTTGAGGAGGTGTTCGCTAATATGGATCGGGATTGTTTGAACGAAAGGATGAAAAGAAGAAACCTTGTTGAATACTTCAATACTGTAATCGCTGGATGTGCAAGAGGTTTATCATTGAATTATTTTACTGTTAGTTGTACGTTGCATTTCTCTAAGTGAATATTGAACGTTTATTATTTTCTTAAAATTAATCTAATTAAATTATTTGAAAACCAATAGTCCCTACTTCAAAATTTATCAAAACTAAATTAAAGAAAAATTAATAGGTGTATTACAAAATGAATTTATTTCCCTTTAATTTTATAAACGTATTGTCCAACTCATGTCACATTGTCGGTTATGGATTAAAAGGAGTTACTTAATGTAAATAACATCCATTTCAGGTCAAAACCACTCAGACAATACATCATGCAAAAATTTTGTGATGTCGGCATTGAGATATCATAATAATTGCAAGTCCCGCAATGGTGATGTTTGTCTCATGGGCAAGTACCATAACTTGCTATACATAGCCATGAAACTGGCCTTCGATTGGAGTTTGCAAGATAATGGAGTTGTAGCGGCATTGTTAGATGAGATGTATGCTTGCGAAAGAACATTTGAAAGAATATTCTTGGGTGAGTGTTTGTCTTGTGTGACTATTATGACTAATTTCACGGTAAATTATTTAGGGTTATTCTAAAACATCAAAACTTTATTGCATTAGAATATTTTTACATAATAAATATTTACTTTTACATATTTTTGCCGTAAAACATTTTCTGCCTACAAATTACTTTGGTAACTTGTTTTTTGTTTTGTACTCTTCAGGAGCAATATTCGGCACATCAGCTCCATACTTCTTAGCCGGTTGGAAGTCAGACTTTACAGATAAAGAAGAAAATGTTCACGCTCTAGTCTTCTTTCTCGATCACGCTACTAACGCAAATCTTGAATATAAAGAAAATGATAGGTTTTATCGTTTTATTGATGTACCGCTAGAAAGCTGCGGTCAAGCTTCACCAGTGAGAGTTGTAATACAAATGGGAGCTGCAGAAATGCTCATGATATTACTAAGATTTGGAGCAAGAATAACGTCTGATAAAGTTTCTACAAATCCCATCGAGTCTATTCTTGATCGTTTGAATGAATACAATGGAGTATATCCATATGAACTGGTCACTTGCTTGAAATTGGCCATGAGGGCAGTTCCAAGCATAACTTTGACAGTAAATAAAGAGGAATTGAAGCATCTAGGACTGTCAATAGATTACAATTACCAAAGGCGGTTGATGTTAGAAAAATACGGGGATATTTTAAAAAACCATTTAGTGCCAGCGTCGAGATGTGGCTTGAAACCAGTGGAATTAAAACATTTATGTAGGTGCATGGTAAGACAGATGCTCTGGAAAAATTTTGAGTTACCGTTAGGTATTCAAAAACTACCTATTCCTAAATCATTAAAAAGATATTTGGATCTGTGTGAAGATTAAATATAATTACTTTTTACATACATATGTTTTTATTTTATTAATCGTAAGCGCATGAGCCCATCCATGAATCCGTTAACTGTGGAATTAAAGGAATTGCAGATGATATGTTCCATACATACCCATAAGTATCTTCGCTAACGTTGATAGTACCAGGAACACCAGTGGTCTCACAGCGACTGGTCAGATTAACAGTGTTTCCAAAGAGACAGTAGCGGGGCATACGGTGACCTATAACTCCGGTCACTACTTCCCCGGTGTGAATGCCAATTGTGATACCCTGAAGCATAAAGTTTTGTTACAATATACAAAAACTAAGGAGATTTTTTGTTTATTCCGAAAACTCTTTTAACTGTGGATAGTTTATTAGTCAATAAAGACTATAATAATATAACGTCAGAATAGAATTAATAGGACCCAAAGTTCAGTATTTTCATTTTTCAAAAACGGACAACATTAATCACTTTTTAAGAGGGATGATTATGATGATATACAGGTCAGCTACTAAAACAATATAGATGTCACGTAGTAATAATATAAATGCTAATTTTAAAGGATTTAATATACTAAATATTTAACCACTATCATGCGAATGTTTATACAGACCAAGTAATCCATACTTCCATACCAATATTATAAATTCAAATGCATCTCCGTCGGTCTGTAACGTTTTCACGGTATAACCGCTGCTCTGATTTCAATGAATTAAAAAATAGGTATACTTTGATACAGGAGGAAGGACAAAGACAACTTTTTATGGCTGTAATCTACATATATGCATGCGAACCATTCATGCATACCGTCAGAGAGCCACGCTTCGGCGTTGTATGGGCCAACTCGACCGAAGTTATACCACGGTCGCACAGAAAACAGTGTGAAACAACGCTTGACCTGTGTTTTACTGAGTGAGCGAGGCTACCGGAGGCCTCTCCCCCATACAATAACCCCCATCACCTCCCTATCTCCCAAAAGCCAGCAATGCATTTGTGTTGCGATTGCGGCTCCGGTGTTGCGGGTGTCCATGGGTGATGGTAATCGCTTATCATCAGACGATACGTCTGCTCGTTTGCCCCCTATTCCACAAAATGAAAAACCGCGAGCAAAGCTAGTATTCACATAAATTACAAAATTTTTATTTTATGGGGACAAAAAAGTCTTTACTTTACTTTCCTTCTCTTCTTTTAAAGTATACTTACAACAGGTTCTCCATCAACAGTGACAGTCTGTGAAAGATCCATCATATCGAGAGCAAGTAGCGAAATGTGTTTAGCATGGCCGACTTCATACTCTGGTAATCCTGATACAGCCATGTATTTATCACCAACTGTTTCAACCTGAGAACGATCAATATTTCTTATTGTACAGACTATACTAAGTTGCCAAATAGTCAACGATAACAATATGTTTCTTAATTCGTAAAAAGTATTTTTTTGCAAACAGATATACCTTGTATACGTTAGCATTCCTTTTCGGATCTGTAAGCACATCAAACGCCGTATACAAGTCATTAAGCATCCGGACGATCTTCATTGCCCCTTTATGATCGGTATTTCTAGCACAATAGTTGGCAAAGCCCACGATGCCGCTGAACAGTAGAGTGACAGTATCATAACGTCGAGCTGGTACTGGACGGCAATGACGGAGTTCAGTAGCCACACTGATCGGGAGGACTGAATACAGGAGCCTAAAAAACATCAAGAATAAAGTTTTGAAACTAAAATGAATATTATAATATAAAAATGTTTCAAAAAACTGTTATAGTTGTTAAATAATAATAAAAACCAAATATTGAAAATAGGACTGACTATCAATCCTATTTTGACTATTGAATTTGAATAGAAAATCAATCAGATAAAGAAGTGATACAAAGTTTCAAAGTAAGTGATATCATTTTTTTACCAATTACCTACATGTATTTATATTATTCTCGGAAATCACATAATATTACGTATCATCACACATAATATATGGGATCGCGGGCAAACAAGCATACGTATCGCCTGATGGTAAGCGATTACCGCCGCCCATGGACATCTGCAACACCAGAGGCGACACAAGTGCGTTTCCGGCGTTTGGAGGATCGGGAGGAGGATGGGGATGGGGGAGGGGTTGGGATATGAACCTCCGGTATTCTCACTCACTCGGTGAAACATAGCGCAAGCCCTATTTTACACTGGTTTTCTGTAAGGCCGTGATATCACGAGTCGAGGTCGAGCCGGCCGATTCATACCAAAGCGTGGCTCTCCCACGGTATAAATCAACCTATATTTATAAAGTGCAAGAGAGAATTTATGAAAACGAAATAAAGAAAATGAATCTGGCTAAGTTATAACGTTACAACGAAAAGACAAGACCATCCACTTTTTAGCAGTTTGAGTTGAACACTATATAACTATCATAGAGAATTCTGCAACAAAACAGTGTATCCATACTGCATATATCGTTGTCTTAAATTCAAAATATTGAAGCTAGTTAAAAAGTTCTGTGCATTACCTGTCAGTTTTTTGTTTCTCCGAATCAAGTTCCCTGAATGTTTGCTGCAGTTTATCGGTAAGAACCTCCAAGTTCTGAGTCAGCTTGTAGTCAGCTTCAAACTGTTCTGACATCAGCACTAGATCACGTGTTGCGTCGTGGAGTGGAATATCAGAGATGCAGAGACCGCGTCTGATAATAAAAATATGTTTTAAGTAATTTTGCATTTAGTTTTCTTTATTTGGACTAAACTATTAGAAGAAATCTTAGAGTAGAATTATAAATCACTTTAAATAGACGTAGCTAATTAAAGTTTAAAATATGGTAAATGTAGATACTGGATAATATAGAGAGTAATACTATAATGGAGTATCCGGTAGCTAATCATCTAACAATTGCGCCATAATATAGGTAGACGGAACATTTCCGTATCTGAGAGTTGAATTTAGGATTGGGATTTGATTGGGAAAATATCTAGACGTATAAGAATAAAGTACAAAATAATTATAGTGATTGTAAAAACTTTGTTTGATTTAGGTAAATAAAAAACAGTGTAATTTTTAAAGTAAACGTCCTCACCTTGTTAAATCATCCAGATTAGTGACGCTAGGATAGCACTGGAAAACAACTACATCGGTCTCCGGAATGTACAGCATTTGGCCCTGCAATATTAAACATGGACAGTATAGCAGTAATCTGACATTTTGAAAATGAACTTCAATCATATACATGAGAATTTTCGTAGTTAA
Source organism: Hyphantria cunea (assembly GCA_003709505.1). Classification (NCBI taxonomy): domain Eukaryota; kingdom Metazoa; phylum Arthropoda; class Insecta; order Lepidoptera; family Erebidae; genus Hyphantria; species Hyphantria cunea. Next base: position 1,109,422 of record PKRV01000917.1, read on the forward strand.
AATTAAATGAAAACCAGTTCGATATATCGCTAAAGATCGATGAAAATGCAATTTCAAGTAAATATCCAAAAATAAATCTAGCATTTTAATTTTTAGTTATTTAGGGATAACCCCTCTTTTGCCATCCAAAATAACATAATAAAATCTGGAAAATATAAATGCTTAGTCTTTCTGTACTAGTTGGCTTGATTTTTAGTAATTAATAGAATGATGATCTTAAATTACCTTCAAACGCAGTGAAGCAATGTCTTCATGTGTATCAGTGACAGTCATCATCTCTTCAGGCTTGGTCTTCAGCACATACACCGTATTGATATGAGCCAAAACATTTTCAAATGTCATTTCCAAATGAGGTCGCACCTTTAAAGAAATTACGAATCACTATAAGCGCGTATATCTATCTGGATATCTATAGATAAAGCATTATAAAACTGCTACGAAACTGAAATTAAAAGAAAAAGTTACCCTAATCGATATCTGTAAAATAAATATATTCCGACATCGAATGGAATTTTAACTTGTTGATAAAATTGATGCTTCGTTTGATAATCAAAATTGTCAGCAATTCGCATTCAACACCGATTTCGTTTAACAGTATTTTACTACTTCTAATTTTGTCTCATTTACTTATGTTTAAAGGTTACGGGTACATTTTCACGAAGAAAAATCGCTTACCGTATCTAATACATCGGTGATCTTGCATCCAGGTTTGGTAACTCTAGGAAGGAGTCGGGAGACAGTGCGTCCAGCTTGTACTATATTTAGCTCACGATCAAACATCAGGTGGAATGGAAATACTCTACAGAATGTAGCTGGGCTCACTTTTGGTTCTGAAAAACGATAAAGATATGATGGCAAATTTGAAAATATCGAGCAAGGTAGGTTTTCATACAAGAATGCGCTGGGGTAAAGAACTAGGATCAATATACTGAGATCTAGCAAGGTGAGGGTAGTCGGTGTGGATACTGTGCCCTTTACTTGCTTTTAGGTAGCTGGCTTTCTGTTTATTATAATAGCATTTCTTGGCTTTATATTATTGTTGGACTGGGTTCTCAAGGCGAGGTTCAAATCAATAAATACTAGAAAACAACTCCAAGAATTTAGCCAGTATCGCTAGTATGCTAAGAACTGGATAATGGGTATATATTACCGAGCGACAAGGTTTCAATTTCAGCCATCTCCGGAACGCAAACGCGACCAGTCGTTGAAGTTTCGGTGATCAAAAACTGAACGTGATCGCATTCTTCTTTGGTTTTCAGAATTTCTACTTTCACTTCGGTATCATGCAGTTTACTCGCCACCGTCTGAAAATAATATCTTATATATTAAATCCATATTTCGTGGTGTTTGTTACCAAACACCTCTGAAACGGCTGGACCGACAACATCTATTTTTCATACCCTTAAATAATAAGGATGGACCCACCTCTAAATATTTTTACGGCAAAACAACGTTAAACTAGTACCCTTTAAAAGTGTCATCATCGTAATAATATCAGCAGCCTTAGAAGCCCTTTACACTGTACTTTACTGTCAACTGTTTAACATATGCCTCTTTTTAGGAAAGGGGTTTTGGTCTACGGTACCAGAGGAGTTCAGCATTCAAATAGGGTTTGTTTTGTTTTCTTTTTACGGTTGTTGTTTTGCGTAGTTGCTCCTTAGTCATTTTTTACCACAACCTTTAACCAGTATTTTTAGTTAACACACCGTATTCATAACCCGTCATCATAAAGAAAAAGAATAAGTTTTATCAACTAGAATAACTACATACGTAATTTCTAAAAAAGTGTAATAAAAAAACTATCATTTATTGACAGTTTTAGACATGAAAGCACTTAATTTCAAACAAAACAAACTATTACATACCAGGTTATTTTTGCTCACGTAAATATTATCGTATTCTACACAAAACACTTGTCTTCACTTGACAGTTTTCTATGGCGCATGCGTGGTCTATCTTTGACCTTTAAAAGGACTTGAGTGAATTTATAGGAGATTATATTAGGTAGATACTAAACTAAATCGGTCGCTTTTTCATTACATTAAAGTAATACTATCAATTTGAATTACATAGTCTCATGGACATATAGTATTTTGTGTCTTAAGAATTAGTAGACTCATTACATACACTCGTGAATACATAAAGTCACGCATGTACCTATCATTGAAAAGAAAAGCTGCAAATACGTCCATTTATATAATATGAGGCCTAGTTGTGTCAACTGGGCTTTTTAAGCATAATATACGAAAATAAAGAGTATATTGCAAAAGAAACGTATTTAAGAAAGGAATTCAATCATAATAGATCAAAGGTAGTAGAGCCACGCTGGTTTCAGCACGAAGGGACTAGCTCGACCAGAGCGGTAACAACGTAAAATGACAGCATTCATGCTGTCGTGTCCGTTGGAGAGAACAAAACTGGAGGCCTCATAATGTTGAAGCATCACTAGGCCACCATGGTGTGGGTCAAAATGCTGAATTGTTGCCTTGTCTTCATTCGCAATGAGTATGGTGATCACTACTCTTGGATTCTGCTTATACTTTTAATCAAGCAGAGTACCACTTTGGTAGAACCATAAATTTAAAAAATGGATATTGCTTAAACGGATGAATCGAGAAGAGTCAATTTTAAGTTCCACGATCAGTCAAATTTTATAAAACAATTAGGGTATTCATTACTCCCGTCTTTTCCCGTGTAAATAGATTCGTATTAAGCACCCACATTTTGTCAACAGTAATTTAAGTCTCACTTACATAATAGGACGGCAATAACTGTCTTCAAAACACATATATTTCTAAATAAAAACTCTTATATATTTCTAAATACATTCATTACTTATTTCTCAAAGTATTCCTCATAGTGTTCCTTATATATGCCTGGTATTCCATCTTCTATGCAACATCTGATTTATGATAAGTTATTTTAAATAGTAATAAACTTATATCGGTATTTATGTACATTGGGTATTAATAAGGGGAATCCCGAACGTTTTAGGGCTGAATTATATAATGGTTATCATATTATAAGTTACTGAATACAAAGGAAACATCACCTTAACAATTCCAATGACGATGTGCTCCAATCCAGGTCTATCAGAGTAATAGTGGAGTACCAGTGCGCCATCTTCTGGTCGTTCGGTGCATCGGAATGATGGTGATCGCATCCCAGGGTACAATGTACCAAGATGGTCGTGAAGGCCATCGAGATTCTGGAAAGTTATAATTTATTGATGTTTAATTTCATAAACGAAGCGTTGGTGATAAGAGCAATTATACTAAATAATTATTAATCTCATCTTTACTTAGTTTAAAGTTGCATCAGCTGTCTGTTCGCTTAGATCTTTTAAACAATTGAATGCAGTTAGAGAGTGAAGCAAGAGGTATAATATCTATAATATGATTAGACGACCCCTGCCCACTATGTTGGGCGTTAACCGCCCGCCTTTCTTCGACTTGATTTACAAATGTCATTAATTTTAACTAAAGTTTTTGTTCAATCATAATTAAATAAGACCTAAATAAAAAACAACAACCCATAATGTCCCACTGCTGGGCTCGGGTCTCCTCTCAGGAGAGGGTTAAGGCCATACGTCCCCACGCTGGCCAAGTGCGGGTTGGGGACTGGCAAGAATACGTTGTGGCTACGTAAATCTTGCCGTTTGATGTTTTTAAGCCGCCCGAAGGCCTCCAACTAAGCTTCACTATGTTATCGTATGATAAAAACCGGGACCGACTGCTTAACGTGACCTCCGAATCACGGAGACGCTCATGGTAACATGCCACCAGCGGTCACCCATCCAGGTACTGACCGCGCTATTGTTGCTTACCCTCGATGATTGTTTCTAATCACCGAGTGCAACTGGGCTATGAGCACCTACACAGACCTTAATAAAATTAATTTTAACTGAAGTTTTTGTTTAATCATAATTAAATACGACCTATGTCTTTCATGAATAGTGTCGCTTCCTGTTATTGAAATAATTTTTTCAGGATTGGCTCAGTACTTCCAAAGATTTCCCCTACAAACTATACTAAAAACTTAGAAACTTTACCTTTTTATAATATTAGTATACATGTACGGGGTTGTTGTACCTTTACAAAAGCAACACTACTAGTACAATTGCGGGACACAGCTAGTATTTTAACCCTAAACTGGTGTTATAATGTATGTTTGTCGTCGATGTCTATCTCTGTATCTGGGTATGTCTAAGGCATTTAAAAATAAAAACAATACTTTGACTCATACACTGAGAGCTACGTCTCAAACGGACGGTCCGATTTCGATGCAGTTAAATTGTGTTTTACCTCTGCTTTTGGTTTATCCAAATGCTTGGTGCATTAGAGCATAAAAATATTAAAGCCAACTTTGATTTTAATAAGAACAGTAACTGTGAAATCACTCAAAAAACTCAATAAATAAATGTACCTGCAAGAAATCACGCGGTGTAGCTCCCAACACTTGTAAAATTTTATCATATCCTGAATCTTGGCAAAATTCGAAGAATGTCTTGCCGAATAACTCCAAAATAGCATCGGCAGGAATTTCTGTAATAAAGCATATGGAGACTACTTATTTTTCAAGGTATCAGTAGTATGATAGTATTATTAGTATTATTTTTATTTTTAAATTCATACAAAGAGACGGTGATCTTAAGCGTAAAGAAATCTGCTGATAAGTTCAGTGAAATGTTACTGCATTGCTTAAGCTTAGTGTACTTTCGCCTTATCGTAGGATAAGGCGAAAGTACACTAAGCTTTTGTACTGAACATTTGTTGTCCTGGATAGTGTAAATAATTACATGTAAATTCCTCATCATTCATCATCATCGACGGTCTTACTACTACGGTCATAGTTCCAAAATGGTATAATTCTAGTAAACAAGTAATGAATTATTTAAAAAACAACCCAACTGCGTCAATATCTGCCATATTTATTAAATTCATTAAAGAACTGACAAGACAGAAAGAAACGAAAAGCAAAGATTTTCTAAAATATATTTTTTAATTCAGATGTATAGAGTGTCACTCTCATGACTAATACGAACCTATTGACTCTACTAACATAAAAATTTGATAAGCCGTTTAAACTCTATGACATGCCAAAAAATATACACACACGCACATACATACACTCGAAAAACATAAACCTCCTCCTTTCGCAGTCGGGTTGGTAAAAACAAATTGTTTTCTGAGAAAAATGGCAGGTTCTGTAATTATAATTCTCAGCATATTATACTTACGCAGAACCTCAACAGCTGCAGTAATCAGATGGTACGTGATCTCATCTTCATAAATCTGCCTCACCAAGAAGCTGCCCTCCATAGCCACGTCCGCTTTTTTCCTGTACAAAATTAAGTTACAAATTTTACTGAAAATTTGACACACAAAATTACATTTCTATTTTTTTTAATGAAATCGACAACCCCTGCATTAGGATAATGCATCCTGTGTCGCGGGAGACTTTGCAAACACACTAGAAACGGATACAAAAAACATCCATGCGAGATTTAGAACAACAAAATGTTGTCCCATGTGGCATTTGAACCCTCATCGCTTCGGGCAGTAGAGAGCGGTGTGGCAAGGCATAAAATATATCCCACTTTTAAAATAATTTACATCTTAGATGAATACAAACATACATCAAAAGAAAAGTAATGTAAAAGAGTGTATTGGTCTCAAAGAAAGCAAATTGGGTTAGCAACAGTTAATTTAAGAAAATGACTTACTTGATGGTCTCCCATGTTTCTTCGTTAAAAGTCTTGGTAACCAGCAACTCAAGAGCGTAATTCACAAAGCCGTACTGAAAGTTAAAACCTCATTAGTGGTCAAATTGATCCTGAAGAGATCCCAAAGAGATGAAGATAAAAAATCTTACCATGATTAAATTGTGAATTTATCTGGAACAAACAGGATATTTTTTTAGTTTTTTTTTTAAATAATATGTTCCTGCTTTTGGGGTTTAGGAGCGAATGAAACTTCAAAGTTTTGAGACATTTTTAAGCATGGAACAAGATAAATAATACTACTGAAGTTCGAAACGAGGATCGTTTTTTGTTTTAGCGGAAGGTGGTCCCCATTTGATGTCATCCACATTTTTTTATATTTTTTATCATTAATTCCATCACGACGAAGGCTTGAAGACTCGGAAGACTTAGAATTGAAGACATTAAATACTTGAAATTGGCAGAAATAGCTAATCCGGCTGGTTGCCATATCATCAAAAGAAGGAGAAGAAGTTCGAAACATTACTGTATGTACCTAGACATCTAATGTATATCGGTAGTAGCTTTTATACACTCGTAACAATAAGACTTACATCTAGTACTGCACAAATTCCACGTTGGGAGCGTTTGGTAGTCTGTTATACAGGTCTGTCTTAGTGTAGTAACAGTCTTTCACATAGGAGCATAGCAACATTTTAATGTAAGTTTGATTGGTAATGCGTTATGTAAATTTTTTACAAAGTAGGGGTAACAATGAAGTTTATTAATGATAAAATGTTGTTATTGCTTAAATTAAATTTATTTTTTAAGAAATTATTTAATATTTGCTACCAATAACGTTATATAAAAATTTATTAATTAAAAAGACTGTTAAGAGTTGTTTCCCTTACATAAATGGTAAATACTATGCCAAGATACTCAAAGGTAAAATAGATAAGGCTTTCTTTACTTCGCGTTGCACAAAACTCATTTTCCTGTACTCGGGAGCTCACGAATACTTTCAAGACAAAGCGGGCGGATTTTATTTAGATTTTCTCATTTTACGCCCGCGCAAAAGTGGCAATGCATTCACTTTGATCTTCTTTGTTTTTTTGTTCTATTTTTATCACTCGCAATTTTATTTCTTTCACGAAAAATCTTTAACAGTCCACAACGGGACATAGGCCTCTAGAAAAAAGGTTTTGGCTTCTATGCTACGCTAGCTAGATGTTATATAAATAAATAAAAGTATTGATACACGTATAAAACTTAGAATATTTACATAATCATTAAAATACCATTGCCAAAAATCATCATAAATAATAATGAAATCATACATTGCGTGTAGACAATACTTAATTTGTCTATTTCTATTCACCGCTAGAGAGCAGCACCGCCACCTAAATAAAATGTGACATATTTTACTATCAGCTCATAGATGGCGGTTTACACTACAGATCTGGAATATAACATTTAAAGTATTAAAACGTCACAAAAATCTATTTTATCTTTTAATTTAAATTAAGTAAGAACTTAAAACAAATATGCTAATATATAAAATTTTGAAAAGGAACAATGTGTGTGTAATTTTATTGAACATTTTGTTTTCTTTTCGACTGTACTGCTAACGAATAATCTTTATTCAAATAAAAACTAAAACATTCATATAAATGTAAATTTATTCATATTATTATAATAGTTTATAAAATAAAGTTATAATGTTTTATGAAATATAAGTAATTAAGTGGTAAAATATATAAATAAAAATGAAAAGCAATGTCAATAAAAATCAAAAAGGAACTACCAACATAAAACATCTTAATCAAAGACGCACGTACTTACCTTTTTAGTCATAGAGTAATTTCCAAATCTTAAGGTACAGTCTTATTAAGTAGATATTATCGAAGCCATATAAATATAAACGTATCGTTTGTTCGTCCAATTCAGGCTAACGTAACACCCAACTACATTACCTCACGCGCCGCGAGTTGGGCGCCTACTGACGTACTGCTGTTATTGGCTGGAGCAATGACGCGTAATAACATTCTGTAACATTAAAAGAAGCTGAAATATAATAAATGGATATTGAAATAAATGAAGAAAAAAAGAGTTTAGATATATAGCACATACTTATTATTAAATTATTCACAAAACTAGAGGAAAATGTGCTCGACAGTATAAACATCTGTTAAGAAATATAGAACTAAAAGTTGATTTCTACTCAGCACTAGATGACACTAACTGTTCTAATGCGATTTTTTTTATTTCTATAACTTTGGGTGATGTTGAGTAATTAAAAAGTAATTAAATTTCGTGTTTTGACATTTTGGTTGATTTCTTAAGGGTCCTATTTTTTAAGCTCTTACCTAAATTAAAATATTCAGGAGGCTTAATATGTTGAAAGAAAAATATTCATTTTATTTATATTTTTATTGTGTATATAAACACATAACAAAAGATGAGTTACAAAGCTGTGGACGTAACAATTGACGGTCGTACCGCTGACGACGATTTTTGTACCCAGTTGCACTCGGTGATTAAAACCAATCATCGAGTGCAACTGGGCTATAAGCGTCTATAATAATTAAATAGTTGATGCATAAAAACTTTAGACAACTACCTTCTTAAGTAAGATGACAGTGTCCTGAGTATGGTGACGTATTAAGAATACAGGGTGTCATCTACTAATCTCATGGTCATCGTAAGAGGAATAACCTACTCAGGACTTCGTGACTGGAAAAAGAAGGAAACCAACCAGCGTAATATAGTGGGCCAAAATATTCTTTTAAACGAGATGCTTATATCCAGCAGTGGGCTTAAAAGCTATTGATGTGTGTTAAATGTATTTTGAGTTTGTTCTTTCCATACTGTCATCAACAACCCATAATCTCCCACTGCTGGGCTAAGGTCTCCTCTCAGGTGAGGGTTAAGGCCTAACGTCCCCACGCTGGCCTTGTGCGGGTTGGGGACTAACAAGACTACGTTGTGGCTACGTAATCATGCCGTTGGATGTTTTTAAGCCGCCCAAAGGCCTCCAACTAAGCTTCACGACTATTATCCTATGATAACAACCGGGACTGTTTAACGTGACCTCCAACACGGAGAGGCTCATGGTAACATGCCACCAGCGGTCGCCCATCCAGTTACTGACCGCGCCGTCGTTGCTTATCCTCGGTGATTGTTTCTAATCACCGAGTGCAACTAGGCTATGAGCGCCTCTTTTCATACTGCTTAGGAATAAATTCCATACCTAACCAAATTTTGTTTCGGAAAGGCACATGAGTAACTATATTTTTTAGTAGTTCAGACGTGACATGAATGACTGAATTTATTACGCTGTGTTTTAAATTTATAGTATTTTTATAATTTATTGTGGTATATTAGTTCACGTTAACAAATTAATAGCGCAAATGTTTGCCCCGGCCCACTCCGAAAATAGTAGATATTATTTTAAAATATGCTTATTTCAGACTAATTAAAAAAAAATTGTTTTTAAACTTTCGTGACTGTACATATTAGGTGTGTAAGTTGGTATATAATCGCAATAATTACAGCATAGTAAACTTACATTTTTTAATAGAACCTACAAATAGTTTGGTTTGATTACTCAAAACTCTGTCATTTAAAATGTCGTTTGGTTTTAAGAAATTTCTTTCACTTTAGCCTTATTCAAGTTTGAAGAAAAATAGTCAATTAAAGAATAAAGTCTTACTACAGTATGAATAGCAAGCTGCTGATTCTTTTCGAAAGTTAAGAGCTAAGCGACAGGCTCTGTAAAGTGCAAATGCGATTAGCAGCATTAGGTTCTCATTGTATTTAGTTTCATCCTTACTTCCAGGACCGAATTTCGAAGCGACATAGTTAGAACCTCCGTTGAGATCTATCGAATACATGCGTGGGCTGTTCTAAAAAATGAATATAAAAAAATCATTTACAGCGTTGCAAAATATCCCTTCCTCCTCCAATTCCAATACACTTATGTATTCACCTAAATCAACTTTCAAAACATTTAAAAAACGTCTTGTCGAAAACTTCTTCGACGGCCGCGTCTGCAGTGCTAACTCTTCGCCTGCAACGCATTTTTCTTTAAGTTGGGTAATAAAAAGCAGTCCATAGTTCTAGCAGCTGTGTGAGCGGGCGCGTTATCTTATTGAAAAATAATGCCACATACGCCGCTCCTTAAGGCGCTTGCTATCCAACTCCCAGAAAGCTTGAGGCAAACAAACTTCACTATACAATTCACTTGTAACTGTTCTACGGTCTTCTAGCGGAATTAATGCTACCGGTTCACTGCGTCGAAAAAAAACCGCTATCTTTTTTTTATCAACGCTTCAACCGCGAACAACTTTTGTGCGCAAATTGTCCTCTTCAAACACCCATTGCGTGGATTGCTGCTTCGTGAGAGGAGCGTAGCTATATATACATGATTCGTCAGTTGTCAGCATGTTGGATACGTTTTGCGAAGTTCTTCCTTAAAACTTTTGTAACATAAATTTGCACGCTGTTGATTAATCACATGTTCATCATGACATGTTCTCTCATCGGTGTGAGAATAATATGCATTGCAAACTGCCTGTGATCCAATGTTTAGTTCGGTCTGTATCTCTCGATGTATAATAAATATGTCTATTCTTTCGCAATAGCCGCTCTACTCTGATGACGTTTTCATGAGTTACTGCAGTTAGTGATTTAAGTTCTCTCGACAGCGTTTAAATTCACGAAACCCGTAAGTAATTGTTGCTAACGTAGGAGCAGACTCCCCAAACACATTTTATTAATTTTCTTAAGATTTTTTGAAGTTTAAGCCTCGCTTATAATCATAGAAAATCTTAGTATGAAATGCTTCCCCTGAGACGTCCTTTATTGCAAACAAAAGAAGAGTGAGACATAGGTGCCCGATGATTTTCACAAAGGAGGTATGTGTTAAAATAATCAGTCAATCCAAAATGGTTTTATGAAAGAAGAAATTGTGTTTATTTGAAGTAGTATTAAGTAGTATTTTTCTTGCTTCACACTAAGCCTAAGATTCTATTTTTGGTATTCAGAAAATAACAACTGATGCAGATCTGCACTGGCAGTTTTGGTTACCATCAAGTAATTTACCCACTTTCTTTTTTATATATGAGCCTGCCAAGGTACTCAAATATCTATTCTGCCAGATGGAAGCCATGAGCAGAATCCGAGAGATTAAGCCCCGATTCGCACTCATCAATGAAACACGTCGGCACGAATGCTGTCATTTTAGGTTGGTCTTCTGGGACATGATAGTACCGTTTCGGTCGAGCCGGTCCGTTTAGGTTGAAATCCATGAGTCTACTACCTTGACCCTACTTTCTCAGTTAATTGCCACTCTAAACATTTCTTACAACTAAAAATAACTAAGATAGATCTTTTGTACTACATAACATGATTATTAAAGAAGTTGTGACGACATTGTGTTATTACAGATGGGACAGTTTAATTTAAAAGTCAGTCTATTATATTCCACTTAGATACTGTGCGCAGAATTAACCAATACATAAATGACATCTCATTCTAGTTATAGTATTTATTTGTTTATGTATTTATTTTGTGGCGACTTCCACATACAGCGTCAAAATGAATATATGACAACGCCATCCACCAAAGATACACTGAACTACGAAGTAACGGAGTGCACGAAGAAGCTGCCAATCGTGCATCGCGCAATAGAAGTTATCCCGCCGATTAATATATATACAACTTCCCAACATCAACCGTTGGGCAGTGGCCCGCCAGGCATGATCACCTCGCCTGGTCGGAGGATCCTCCCTTTGTGTTAGAGGAATATGCAATCCGTACACCTCCACAATTTTTATTTTAGTAAGTGTATATATATGCATCTATGTATTATGTGTGGTTTATGATAAGTATGTGTATTTAATACTTTACAAATAAACCTAAAGTAGGTGCAACTAACTATTTTCTCTGCATCACTGGCAACGTGGTTGACTGGTAGAGAAAGCCTTAGGCATTTAGTCCGCCAATATACGTTAAGTGCATGATGAATAATAAATAAATAAATACTCGGGTGTCTTGATACCGTGTTACAAATAAATAAGTGAGAGTATCAAACATGTGTGACATTTCATTATCAGAAGCAAATCTCTGAGTGGTTTTTGCTTGCGAAGCTGAAATTGAATCGTTTGTATCTTCTCAGTGATTGTTTGGTGTATTACATTTGTAACGAGTAATGTATATTTGTATTCACTCTATTTGTAGAGCAATATTGAACACCTTAGTAAATCTGTAACAGTTTTCGGATCTATTGAGAAATAAATTACTGTGGTAACATCTAATTTTGTATAGATTTTGTTGATTGTATTTTGGAGAAAAAGCAAACTAAAGATTATTTAATATTTGGCGAAAAAAAATTCAAGACAATATAAAATATTTGGACAATAACGGTATGATCACAAATGAAAATAATTTAATAATTTTTTTGGTTTTTCTTTTACATTTGATATAAAAAACCTACATTAGACCAAATTGCATGGTCGAATGCGAAACCTTAGAGTGTGCATGTACTAAATACGAAACACTTAGCACTTATGCATCTCTTGGAGAAACTCCAAATGTCTATGATATGTTTTGAGTCTTACCTTATTATAAGAAAATAAAATTATAAACCAAGAGTATGGTTTAATATGAAACATTAACTAGAAGATTGCCAGATAAGTCTCATCAGCCAGATCTTATAGAAATAGTAAATGACCGTGAGAGAACCACACTTCGTTATGCATGGGCTTTGTCGACCGGAGTAATACCACGGTCTCACGGAAAACACCGCCTGAGCTGGTTTACCATACTTCCAAACCCTTCCCCCTATGTTTAAATCTGTGGTAAATACCTAAGTATAAGCAAAGGCAGATTTATCACGTAGCTGAGTCGTGTTAAATCAAACATTCGCCTTGTTCAAATTATTTGCAAGACTAGTTTAACAAGAGTGATTTGGGGTAAGTTAGAATTAATTACTAATCAACCTCCCACTTGTCGCGTCATGATAATGACGTTTTCTGCAATGTGTATATTTTATCTATTGTTATAATTACACTACTATACTCATAATTATTCCACTCTGCTTATACCTTTAACTAATAATTTAGGTCAAATACAAGGGAAATAGAACCATATGTGGTAGGAAACAAGTCACAATTTTATCTCCAACTGAATTTACCACATATTTTATTACAAGCTTAAATTATGAACGTAAAACCAAGATCCTATTTAATGTAGCAAGCCTACCTAATTCGTTTCATTGGAAATACTGACGCGATCGCAAATAGTATTTGAGCGGTATGCACGTTCGATGATAGAATGCGAAGAATTGAAATTTATAGGAAGTTATGGCGCTTTGTTTCAACAATCCCGTTGAAAATTCAACCTTATGTTTGAAGCCAACATTATTCTTTAGATAAATGTGCTATTGTTAGTTAGTTAGGCGAAGAATAAAACTGATTGCCAAAACTACATCATTTTTATCACATTATTTGTAGGCTATTAATATAAAATATAACTATTAATAATAAAAAAAACTAATATACAACATAATGCAAGTTTATTTTAGGTAATTATATAGAGTTGTTTTCAAAAATACATTTCAATCTTCATCACTTGTAGTTTAAGGGACGATTTTTAGAGGTTGTAAATTATCCTCAATTTAAGGCCAAAACACTAATAGTGGTTATAACCACTCTGTTACACCACAATCAGAAGTAATCTCCAAATAGAGTGTGGCCATATTAATCCATTTATGTAATTACTGCCACACCCTGTATCATGTCAGTCAAATCACAGGGCAATGGGCAAGGCTCGCGTGTTTTGCCACATCATTGCCTACTTTGTACTTATTAGTTTGTGGAATTAAATTTCCTTAATTTCAGAACCTAGGTGTGTTAACGTTGAACGAATGGTGCTTCGGACATGAATGTCTATTTACATTTAGTACACCTTATGTAAAACATATGTTTACAACGTTTATTTAAAAGAATGTTTTTCAACTTGTGGGGAACATCGATATTATTTATTATACGATTACTTATAATTCGTTTAACAGGATTAACATCTCTCTCAATATTAAACATCGATACTCCAATGGGCTCTACTTTGCACGAAAGTAAATATCACTTTGAGTACAAGAAAATATTTCGCTATCTTTAGCTTTAGACTAACACGGTAGAGAGTAGCCATACCTAAGGGTTTCCCTCTGAAAAAGTATAAGCCCAAATAGGCCTACACGTTACACTGTTGTGCCACAAAATGTATTTATGTGTGCGTGAAATTGTGAATGTTTTATTTCAATTGTTATGTATGAGTTCGCAGTGACAGGTTATTGATTTTGTATTTGATCTAAAATATGTATGAGACTCCTTGTCTATGTTGCCAAAATTGGTAAAAGTATGAATAAGAAGAGAATACTGCTGTGTAAGTATTTTTAGAAAGTCTTTTGTCTTACTAAATTTAGCTTTTTTTTATTATTATATTTTCAATTGTGTAGTAGGACAAAACAATAAAGTACGGTTCACTACGATAGGACACATTATATTTCGACACGTCACAGTTAATTTGTATTCAGAATGTGGTCTTTGTGAGTTGCGACAGAAACAACTTTGGAATTTCACTCAAGTGTATATAAACTGTGTAGATAAGACTTGTGGATATCTAGATAAGTAAAAAAAAGCAATATTTTTAGTATTGTAATTTTTTATTTGTCTAGATAACTTCTATAAAAAATATGTTTGCGTCAGTAAAAAGTTTGGAATTTTATAATACTTGTCAAGATTATAATATTTTTGACTAAAGCAATTAATATTTCACGTGAACATCAGCGGAGGGACTTTAAAACAATTTATTACTTTTTTCAATGTTAAAGGAAAAAATGTAAATAAGCTCAAGGGTTGGACTACGTATTTTTTATTTTACCATTTTTTCTACTTATATACTATGTGGTCTTTTATAAAAATATTTATATAGCAAAATTAGTATGACTTCAGATATTTTATTTCGCGTGAACTTATGAATGTGGAATATAAATTTAAAATACAAAGTCTTGACGAATCGTAAGTAGTTAGCTTTACTATATCGTAGTTGAGATACTGCCACAACTTTCTTCAAGATTAGAAAAAAAATTGAAATAGTAATACACAATACTTTTCTTTTATGAAGAGGTTTAAGTCAAGCAGTGAACTGTCAAGGGCTGACGATGTTGATGAGATACAACATATATGGGGATTTTTCTGTTCAGAGGTCAACATAATAATACATATAAATACATACGCATACGTATCTCTTGAACACTCATATCATTTAATTGATTACAATTTTATACCCACTTACGCAATATGGTTAAGCCTTTGTCATACGAGTACTGAGGAATCAAGTGGAAAAATCATATATTCAATAAAGACTGCCTTAAAAAGATATATAAATAATTATAATTAGTATTCAAGCAACATTTTAAGTATTTATTTTACCATTTTTTGCTTTAGACGTCTTCCACTAAAGAGTGTCTCCTAAGCGCTAGCTATTTATTCGACGACTATTATAGTTATGACGTCACATAACATCCCTAATGAAAAATTATGGTAGACCACCGTATGCTGTAATAACTCTCGCTGTGTATCTAACAGAATTAGTCTGACCGCATTCCGTTTCGAAAGAACTGTTTTTATCCCCGTCCAAGTTTCAACCGGTTTCTGCTTCCATTACCGCATTTTATATTTTAAGGTCTTACTTTAATTGAAATGTTTTATTTTTCTATTTTAAGTATCTTTTACGTGTTAGGTGTTGATTTTACTTTTGTTTTAATTAAAGGCCTAAAGAAATAATGTAATTTGTTAATAGAAATACGGTTCACTTCCAAGAAAATGTTAGGCGAAGGAATGTTAAAGATATTTTGACTATTATGAAACTCGGTGGTATAAATTTTATTAATCTATTATTTTAGTTTTCGTTCAAGAATATTTTGAATCGTATTTAATTGAATATGATTCTCTAACCATATTAATAAATTATTTTTTATAAATTTGATTCATCGCACAACAATAAATTTGGTAGAAACGGTAATGTGACTAATTCTATTTGTAGATATTAGATAAATTCAATTAATCGCACAACAATAAATTCAGTAGAAACGTTAATGTGACCAAAGACAATCACTTCTGAAATTTTTTGCATCGATTATACTCCTTGTATATAAAATAATTAAAATCTCGGCTATTATTTATTTTTTATTCTAGGCTAGATAAATAAATAAAAAATCTTTATTATTGGATTGTAACTCTCAATAGGAAAAAGCCTTAGTCAGGCCTTTTCAATACTCATTATATAGTGAATTGGTCAAAAGTCAGTAATTTAAAAAAAATATATTTTGTTGTACGTATATTTAGTAATATAACACTTATCAGCCTATTGTGATATTCATCAACAACCCATAATGTTCCACTGCTGGACTCGGGTCTCCTCTCAGGAGAGGGTTAAGGCCATACTTCCCCACGCTGGCCAAGTGCGGGTTGGGAACTGACAAGTCTACGCTGTGGCTACGTAATCTAGCCGTTGGATGTTTTTAGGCCACCCGAAGGCCTCCAACTGAGCTTCACGGCTGTTATCGTATGATAACAACCGGGACCGACTGCTTAACGTGACCTCCGAATCACGGAAACGCTCATGGTAACATGCCACCAGCGGTCACCAATCCAGATACTGACCGCGTCGTTGTTACTTAACCTCGGTGATTGTTTCTAATCACCGACTGCCATTTAGCCGAGTGGATACTACTCACGATAAATAAGCAAAACAACAAATAAAATGAACAATTCCCTGAGAAGTATGCATTACCTGAAAACAGTGCTAGCAGTGTATTTTATTAGTTTGTAGAAATGCTACTTTGTTTAAAGCGAGTGTTGTAATAAAACAGAGAACCATTTAACTTCGCTAGTTAGTCTCGAATGAAGTACAAAGTGGCAACTAGTAATTTACGATTTTGCATCAGCCGCACTTGGTACAAATAAAACCAACAAAACGTGAAATTCAACGTCTCACAAGTAAAGTCTAATTAGCAAAGGAAATCTTTAAGCAGTCGTTTATTGAAGTCAAGGTTATGCAAGTCTTTTTTTGATATTTTTTTGATTTGATCGAGATTTCAATAACGTATTAGTCATAAAACCGTTTATTACGAAGCCTGAAGGAGCAGTGCACCAATAGTTTTAACTCTTACGATTGGACTAGATACAATAATATAGTATTATTAGTTTAAATTGCATTCAGAAATTTCTTTTATACAAAACAAAGGTAGATTCAATCAAATTGAATCTACCTTTTTTTAATTAAAAAGTAAAAGTATTGAATGAATTTGAATGAAAATAAGATGGCTGCAAACATAATTAACCTATTACATTACTTATTTTAAAAAAATAAAGATCTTTATATTATTGTTGCGTTATGGACAGAATGTGTGAGGAAATTCCCCCTCCCCATCCCCCAAGGCTGACAACGCATTTGTGACGCCTCTGTTGTTGCGTTGCGGATTTCCATGGGCGGCAGTAATGGCTTACCATCAGGCGGTACGTTTGCTCGTTTGCCCCATATTCCAAAAAAAAAAAGAAATAAAAAGAAAATGGAAACTGCTGCATTGTTGCATTAATTGCAATCGCAAAGAGTATGGTATGGTAACCATCACTCTAAGAGTGGTGATTACCATACTCTTTACTTATGTTTTCCAGCAAGCAGACTAGTTATTTTGGTAGTCCCAATCATAAAAAAACTTAGAAAAGAAAATGAAACAAGCAAAGACCGTGCTTTATAAAATATTGTTACGAAGAAAACCCATTCCAAAACGCGACTCCACACGGCTGAACATCGAGAATGTTTACGTCGATTTCTTGAAGCACAGAACAATGAATCTTGCATCGATATATGTAGCGTCAAATATAGATTGATTGTTGAGCAGTTGATTCACACACAGTCACCGGCACGTTCTTGGAATCTGTCATCGACCATTCTTGAATGTGGCAGTAATAACGGCATCTAATGTAAAATGGCGTCTCGGGGGCCGCAGTTCAGTTCAGTTTTAAGCTACAGTGCGACAAATATCTAAGTGATATCGGTGATTAACCCACCGACCTCGGTGACAATTAAGGACTGCTATCCTAAGTTATACTGTGATTTTATGAGTGTTTTTAATAAAGTCTCATTTACACGTCACGTAACAATATGTTATATATGAAAACATTACTAATTGTAATTCGTAATCGCTCCAAAATGACACTAAGCATAAGCATCTAAGACTACGTTGTCAGGACTTTGTGTCGTAAACTTGTTCAATCATGACCCACTTCTTTGAAAAGGCTTATTTCAGTACCGTTAAAATAATGACCCCCATTATCATACTTATTGCAGCGAGAACGTAAATGTTGGCGTGACCACAAACGAATAGTTTTACACTTAATGTTATGCAATAAGAAACACCTTTAATTGGATTCTTTACCTGTTTCCAACAGTTTGTAGAGATTTTTTTGTTAAACAATATTGTTGGTTCCAAAAGTATATTTTTTTACGTTAAGTCGACATTTGCTATATCGCTTTAGTTACAGAAATATATCAAAAGCTGTAAACAAAACGAACCCGCTAAATCGAAAGGAATAAAAATAATTTCTTGCATTCCATGGACACCACATGTAGCATGTCTAAGCGGCAAATTATTTACTAAGACGTCGGGCTCTAGATCAAATTGTTTTAGGTTCGATATGAACTAGTCACAATACTTAATTGAGCCAACTTATATATAGAACAAGTATTTATTTATTTATTTAACACTTTATGCACTTTTATACAATGGCGGACTTAATGCCCAAGGCGTTCTCTTCCAGTCAACCTTAGGGCGGTGGGTCTTGTAAGGTAGGTGGTGCTCAGAGGTTTTCGTATGAAACTAACTGCAAATAGTACACAAAAGAATGAAAGAAATTAGTATTAAGTTCAATTCAAAGAGAGAATATTATGTGAGATGATAGTACAGAGGGCTCTTTTTTTTAAATGATACAAATTTATAAATATGAAATTTTCTTAATAAATCGATATAAACTATTTATTTTAAGTACCTATTCGTTTGGCATAACATAACCTTTGAAATAGGATGCACCATTTTTATGCCTCAGGCATTCAAATTTTATCCAAATATTTTCTAGCATGTTTTACGATATCAAAAAAGAGAGTTGCTTTTGAATCTGTTGTTCAAATTTGTTTTGAATTCAGTCAATCTATTTTTTTATTAATAGTTATTTGCTATTGTTCTGACAACGACCGATATGACAGCTATTCGAAATATGAATTTGAAAAATATCCCACAGAGACGAAAGTCATTGTGTTTAACATTGTTTAAATTGAATCATGATAGTATTCAGAGAAACTTGATTAATGAAAGCCTTTTTGTTGTCGACATTTTAAATTTTATTGTCGCTTGTATGATTAATATTTATATGTATGATTAATAGACTATAATTTTGTTAATACATTATATTCATACTACTTTCCGACTTTCTTGATGAGTCTACTAACAAGTGTATAGATCGACAAGTGATTTATTTAAAAAGTTTTTTCAAAAACAGGCTTTCATACAATGATTTATTCTTAATAATTGCATTGTACATCATAACTTAAAGGTTTATTTCATATTTCAAGCTCAAACATAAATCGGAAAGTGGTTTAAATTTGACTTGCAAGATTTAATCACAAACAAACATCGGGACAGGTACTAAATTAAAGCTTGTAAAACACTAATCTAAGCCCATGTTGTTGCTAAGCACTCGTTTAAATTTGTCCATGGCGTATGTCTTATTAAATACCAATTTATTTCTAAGAGGTATTTTTAAAGTTGTATTTCCCATACCTACTGTTTTATTAAAAAAAGTTCTATACTCCCTTACAAAGTTTTACATCTGTTCTTCTTTTCCTCGTTGTTCATAATTCTATCTCATTAAGGCGTAACTTTGAACATTACAAATCCACAACATGGAGTCTAATTTTCGTTATTAAAACTCTTGTTACACGCTTTATTCCATTAAGATGAAAGTTAGTAATTTCGCGGAATTTTTAACTTACGTAACATAAAAGTACATATAGGTACAAGTAGATACCTATTTACAGAACTGTTTCTGCCAGGTATATTTTATTTTAGTTTCAAAATATTTGAAAATATTACTTAGATTAGAAAGTTATCTAATTGTGTTGCATTATATCCAGAGAATGGTGGGGTACATGGTGTTTCGAAAACAGCTGCCTTTTTACTTTGATATTTAAATTAATAATGGTCTAGTTGTTAAAATCCCTGACTGCAAAATGGGAGTTCATGGGTGTGGTTCCAACTTAGTAACTGTATGACGCACGATTAAATAGTTTTTATTTCATTTTTCTAAATCTATTATATAAATTACTGCCTAATTAAAAAAACTTAATCTTTCAGTTGATTCTTAATGGTGTAGTACTTAAATAATTTATGATCATCACATTACTTTAAAGAAACATTAAAAAACTTGTTTTTGGTATAAATCAAAATAGCGCAATATGAAATTAACAACAAAATGTTATTGAGCTCATCGCAGCTGTCACATGCACAATAAGAAGTGTGCTATCGAGTGAACTCCTAACGTAAAACTAATAGGTACAGTTTAAAAGTCTTTCATTTATGAATAAATAAGAAATATTATACAATACACTTAAAAAGCTTCTAAAGGTAATACTAAAATTATATTTCACGTATTATGTGCTTTTATATACTTAAAATGTCATAAATTACGAATTTTCACTTCTTAAAAATATGCAAGTAAGGCTCTTGAATTTTACTCGATCGGAATAGCAATTTACCTGTTATGCCTGTAACGAGAATCAGGCTCTTAAGGGAAAGGGTTTTCATAAAAATCGCTTCTATGGTAACTTTAAGAAAATGTCGATTCGACAGTTCACGTAAATATTATCCTTTTTTTACGAAAATATACCATATAAAAGGCAGTCATTCTATTACGACGTAGGTTAAGGTTGCCTGAAAGAGATTGTTTCAGGCAATAAGGCCACCCTTTGTACAATCTGCCTCACATTCTATGTACTCTATTCTAACTGTAATATTATAGTGTGCAGATAAAGAGTTTTCTATCTATCTATCTAGGTTTACTAAACTCTTACCAATCCGAAGGTTTAAGTATTTTATAATTATAAATGTTTACAAATAAGTTTCTTTTTCTATTAAAATACGTTCACTATTGGTTTTAGGCTTACCAGAAGGTTCGCTAGAACAAACGGTCTTGTACTGCCCGCATCCAACGACTTCCTACGACCTTACTAAGCGTATTAAGATCTTAACATCGTTTGTGTTAGCTTACCAGCACAATCTAGAGCAAAAGCAATCTGTCAACTGTTCAATTACTGAACTATATGTATAGGTTACCGATACGTTAGTAAAGCTAGATCGTCGTGATGATGTCAAAAGAGGACTCACAACGCAAGTTATTCCTGGAAATCTTGTTTATCTAGTTTTCTAAAATCTTTTTTATGTGTGCCCCTGCCAAAATTACTCACTCTACTCTGCTTGAAGGAAAGCATAATTAGTAAGAATGGTGGTCACCATACTCACTCTGTGAGTGCAGACAATGTAACAATGCAGCGTGGTGAACCGCTCCATGACGGCCTAGTGATACTTCTGCATCATTGGGCCTCCGGTCTCACACTCAAAAACGAAACACGACAGCACGAATCCTGTCATTTTACGTTGATCTCCCGTGCGAGGGTAGTACCACCCCGGTCGAACCGGCCTGTCCGTGCGTCTCTACTTACTCATCTAATCTCACAGGTTTTGATAATATTCATAACATAAATGAAATATTTTTAAGTTCCTCATTGTTATTATTTATATAATATATTATAATATTAGTAATATTGAAATAGATAACAATTTATCCTTAGCACTCGCAAGGATTTTTACTTCTTCTTCATAAAGAAAAACATCTATTTCAAAGAAGAAAAGTTAATAGCTTAGCTTAAGCAATTGAGCGGATAGCATTAGCTCACAGAAAAACATTGTGTTGTAATTCTTTAATTACTTTTCTTTATGAAAATAGGTCATGGTAGCTTAAAATACTTTTACACCTCAAAAAAAGATTAGTAAAATTTGATAGTTTATTAGGTATTTAGACTGCAAGTAGCACTTGCTTATCAAGTTAAACACGCAACGCAAAATATATGTTTCGGATTTCCTAGAAGACTTTTATACTGCTTATTAATAAAAAATAAATAATAAATAAATAAATATTTAAGACATTTTCACACACAACGCCATCTAGTCCCAAACTAAGCAGAGCTTGTACTATGGGTACTAGACAACTGATATTATTACATATATACATATATACTTTCTTTTTTTTGTAAATACATATTTATACATAGAAAACACCCAAACTCCGAAACATATATTTGCAGATCATACAAACATGTGATCCGACCCCGGATTCGAACCCGAGACCTACACGAATGTACAGTACAGTCGCGTACGCTACCACTTCGCCACCGAGGCAGTCTAGTCAAGTTATTAGCCTTAATCAATGTTAAATATGTAGATTTTAAAACTTTCGTATTTCGTTCAATACATTGCGTGAAATAGCAAATCAATGTGAACTTAATATTAAGTTAGTGGCAATCTTATAGCTCCGGGATAATCACTTACAGGGATGGAAAGAAAAGCGTTAGACGAATGGCAGACATTGGTTCACATATAGAAAATGAGTGTCGAATATGAAATAAACAAATCGATAGTTTATGAAATCTATAGTCGAGGTTGGGCACCATTAGAAAAATATGCATAGCACTTTTCGTCAATGTGATGCATCTTTTTGTCTCGTCAGATTTAAAATTGTAATTCTCTTATAATGTGAATCATCATAATAATTAATAAATGAAGAGTTAATGAATTAATAAAAAAAAACCGACAGCGCATATTTCTTTTGTGTTTTTGACACCAATCACTTAAAAATACGACAAGCCGTTTAGGTTTTAAGGCGTGCCAAAGAAATTACACGGAAACATACATACATTTGAAAAACATAACCCTCCTTCTTTCGCAGTCGGTTACATACTTCATACATCTGACATAACGTCATCTGGCTTTAAAGTAAGCAAAACTGATACTATAACAACTAAACGGACTGATAAAATACTAATATAGTTTTTTGTGACATACTTATTAACATAGTATACACTCAAATTCCGAAACAAATATTTGCAGATCACACAAACAATTGGTCAGACTCGGGTATCGAATCCTTGAATAGCAGTCACTCACACCGCTACTTCGCCACGAACTTATTTATTGAAATTAGCAAACTGTAATTATAATATGGTTATACGACCTTTAAACCTTCAACAAACAAACTACCTCTTCAAATACCCAACATACTTGTCTTTAAAGTTGTGTGTGTCCATGGATGGTATAATTTACCAGCATTCAGATAAGACAGACAGTTTCTCTTATAATAAAAAATAAATAAAGTGATAAGGGAAATATATAGTTTTTCTGAACCTTAAATGTATAGGCGGTGAATGCAAACGAGGTGACAGCACGGTTGGTCTAGCGGTTTAAGCAGTCGCCACATTGTTTTATACTGCTTTAAGTGCTGTGGATTCAAACCCCACATGGGACAACACTTTGTGTTATTCAAAATTGTTGTCCTGAGAATGAAAGATCTTGGTGTCCCTTTCATGTATGTTTATAAAGTCCCCTGTGACACAGCATAAGTTTTCCTAATGCGGCAAGTGTCTGTTTGTAGTTTCAAATTAACAGGTTTTCACTAAACGCTTATAAAATATAACGATATTAAATTATGTAAAAACTGTCACTAATGACTTGAGTTGACACGTTTAATATAAAGGCTAGGTATTATTTATCCAAGAAATACTGAAAGCATAATATTATTTAAGTGGTAGCACGAAGCCATTACTAAGAAATCCCTTTGAATAATAAACGGCTAAGCATTGAAGGAGAATTATTGGTTTAAGTTTTCATTCTTATAAATTCTTCACATAGATACAATTTCCTTGAAAAATATTAGCAACAATGATTTTAGTACGTAGAAAACTGAACTTTGTATTAAAAATAATGAGTTCTGGGTAATCAGACATTCTGTTAACTCTATATTGATACATAGAGCCAAAGAGTTTATTTGTTTGCTTGAACGCGCTAATCTCATGAACTACTTATCCGATTTGATATATTTTTTCAGTTTTAGATAGCCCATTTATCAAGGAAGGCTGGCTATATGGCATCACGCTATCACCAATAGCAGCGGAGTACTAACGAAAAATGTTTCAAAAACGAGGAAATATAATCAGGCAACAGCAATAGGAGATACAAATTAGGTTACGTGTGGTGTATATCCTACGCCTCATTTATATATAGTGTTCTATTTTTAAGAAAACAATATATCTATTAATGACTGCCTCGGTGGCGCAGCGGTAGCGTATGCGACTGCTGTTCTTGAGGTCTCGGGTTCGATTCCCGGGTCGGGTCAAATGTTTGTATGATCTACAAATGTTTGTTTCGGAGTATGGGTGTTTTCTATGTATGATATGTATGTATTTACAAAAAAAAGTATGTATGTAATTATATCAGTTGTTCTGTTCCCATAATACCAGTTGCTTGCTTAGCTTGGGGCTAGATGGCGTTGTGTAAAAAAAAAATAACAATTCTCATGTCACATTATTGCTCACGATGAATTCGGAAACAATCTATCCACTCTTTACATTTTTAGTTCGTTTTCAGCAAAGATAATAAACTGAACATCACGCTTGTACCAATAGGAGCTGAGGATGATTGAAAAGAAACGCAGTTGAAGTTACGGGGTCAGTTAGTTTCAGATAGGTCTTTACTTTCAAACAAGATGACACCATAACGAGGTTATTTCTACATGGTCATGGGACTATGGGAGAGTTATGCTTCCGCAGTTTGCACATCAGTCTCAACAGGAGTGACATGGTTGATTCTTTCGTTGTTTTTCAGAGAGTGTTGAGAGTTTGTATGACGTATAACAATATTTGGAACTTTTAGAATCTTTAAAATAAATACAAACACATTTAACACCTATATATATGCGTGGGATGGGGAGGGGTTAGGGGGGGGGTTGGGGAATGGACCTCCGTTATGCTCACTCGCTCGATGAAACACAACGCAAGCGCTGTTTTACACCGGTTTTCTGTGAGGCCGTGGCATCACTCCGGCCCGGGAGCCGGCCTATTCATACTGAAGCGTGGCTCTCCCACGGGGTAAACGAGCAGACGTATCGCCCGATTGTAATGCGATTTCCACCTCCAATGGACACCTGCAACACCAGAAACGTCACAAGCACGTTGCTGGTTTTTGCGGGATGGGGACAGGGATGACTCACACCTGTTTTCTGTGAGGTTGTGGTATCACTCTGGTCGAGCCACCCATTATAGTGTAATCCTTTTTCGTTTTTTACATAGCAAATTTATCGTTCCAACAATTTCTGTGTTTTTAATTCTAATTGTATTTCTTTTTAAGTTATCACGCTAGACTGCTTATTTCTCTAACTATATGTTTTTCAAAGATTAACAGAGCCTTAAGACGTTGATAACTCAAAAGCTTAGATATTCATTAATTCAATTGAATAATCATAATAATCATATATAACAGTCTAAGAATTACATGAAATAACCATTAGTTATGCAAACGAAGGCTAAAACCTTTAAAGATCGATTGAGTAGTGACAACATACAATTTCAATAATATAATTTTATGTTAAAAAAAACACTATTTCACAGTATCGGAAAGTTATGAAAAAATCAGAACAGATTTCTCCGAGCTTCAGATCTCCGAACGGGCAAGATCCACTCATCAATAATTTACAGAATTTTTCGAGTGGTTTAGTAAATGCTCGCGACCAGTAAACATTTAGACTTATTTTTACCATTAGTTTATAAATAATTTATCATACACACATAGATAAGAAAGATGCATGTTGAATGATAACTCAGTATAAGTAGTTGTAAGAAGTAAGTAATTCTAGTTATGTCAATCTTCGGATGGGTGATTCTTGGTGTTTTTCTATGGAATAGGGGACGAAAGAGCAGACGAAAAGCCCGATTGTAAGCGATTAAAGCCGCCCAAGGACATGCGCAACATTAAAGGCATCACATGTGTTTTGCCGGCTTTTGGGGGAAAGGGGAAGGGGCTGAGTTTGGGCCTCCGGTATCCTCACTCGCTAGGTTAAGCACAGCGCAAGCGCTGTTTCACACCGGTTTTTATGAGACAGTGGTATCAATCTAGTCGTGCCGAAGCGTGGCTCTCCCACGGTATAAAGATGATATTTTGGGATTCCCTGCCTCAGAGAACAAGCTCCGGCATCTCTATGTTTATCTGTGGCAGTCATTAGGGATACTTGAAGCCAACTACTTAAAACTAGAATCACAAAACAACGATCGTGTCCTTCACATAATTATACGTTTTGGGTGGAAATGGAAACCACGACCTTTGGCTTAAAAGTCAAGATAGGTTTGTTTTATATTAACAAAATTTTAGACTAAGGTTGAAAAAAAAACAGGAAAACATATTTCCCGTAAAGTATACAAGGATATTCACGAAAATTGTTAGATGTGTCATTTGTCACTGTTGCATGCACGATGTCATTGTGGGTAGACTTAATGACTTCCACTATTCACTTTCCCATCTCCGCTGAATGCGTTAATGAGGATAATAATTAATCACAAACATCGTTATGGGGTATGACTTATTATTGTAATAGCTGCGATCTTACAAGCATATATTTCGGGATATCCAAATAACAGGCATATTTTGATCTTAAATAATAATTCAATATGTTATATAGCCCTATGGTACCAAAATAAGTAAAGTTTTTGCTACGATATTTAGATTGCTAAAGAATAAATTTATACTCTTAATTATACGCCAATGCGATTCTCTATGTTAAGTATAGAAAACACGCTTCAAAGAGGGTTTTCTGAAGTTTCAAAATTTGGGTTATTGTGCTCAAATCTAGGGAACTTCAGAACAACACATATCTATCTTAAAATTATTATAATGTATAAATACAGTACAATCATTTGTATATAGAAAAATGCAATCTATATACAAATGATTGTACTCATAAAACAACAATTTGTCTTGAAAAATAAAAATTGTGATAAGGTCGGATACGAAGAACGGTGGTTCTTGACTCAAAAGTATTATAGCCTTCTTGTTTGTTAAATTTTTAGTGATAAATGGTCTAAACGTTTTAGCAGATCTGCCGCGTTTCAAATAAATCTTAAAACAAAAGGTACGTAAATTGTACATTTATCCTGTATGTTACTTTCATGACCTGGCCTAGAGTTACTTTCATGGTTTTGACTGCATCAGTGGCGCAGTGGTATCTTATGCGACTGCTGTGCTTGAGATCTTGGGTTCGATTCCCGGGATTTCAGGCAATATTTGTTTCGGAGTTTGGGTGTTTTCTATGTATAATATATATAAAAACAAGTGTTTATTTATCACTTGTCTAGTACTCATAATATAAGCTATGCTTAGTTTAGAACTAGATGGTGTTGTATATTAGATGGCCGAAATATTTATTTACATATTTATATATAAAAGGTTATCGATGGACACCAGCAACTCAAAAGTCAAAAGTTCAAGTGCCAGACTGACAAACCAATCAGCGGGAGGGATTTTTAGCAATGCAAACCTGCTTAATATTAGTTTTCTCTTAAACCACGCTAAAACCCCCGACTAAGCTGGCCTGTTTGTGTCCTTCGGCTGGACACTAAAGGGCGTAGGAGCGATCTAACCTGAGTTAAATATTGTATGATAAACACCATCGTTTGTTCTGTGTTCTCAAGTTGTGAAAGATATCCGTTTGTAAGATTACACTGCACGGACGGTGTAGTACGAGAGTACCTACCAATATAAAATCTCCCTGTGTAATCCACAATTTGTAGCTCTGAGCCTGGATGTATTTGTGTCCGTTTCCCGTAAAGTCCCGCAATATAAGACTAAAGTGTGATGTGAGCGATGAGACCAGGTGTTTATTTGTATATAAGTTTGTGTAGCAAAAAAAAATTACATAAACATGTGAGTTTACTCAACTGAGAGATTCAAAATATAATAAAACCACAAGGAATCATAAAACATGCTTATACACTAATATAAAATATGAAAGTATAAAGATGTTTACTGTCGGAGAAACTGTTGTTGGAAAAATAAATTTAGTACAGTTTATTTACACGATGTTTTGATCGAAGCTAGTGAGCCGTTGCTAATCATTTTATCGACAGAATTTAATTGGACAAAGATTTACGTATTTACTTAACAAGAAGGCTTTAAAAACTTAAGGAGAAGACAGTAAAGAAATTATAAGCAATTTTATAAAGTTTCTAAGATTTTTTGTACTAAGCTTAAATTTTAGGGAGCATAATTAGCTAAAAATGTGATAAATCAGTCATTTATTAATAACATTATAGTGTTAAAAAAGTTTATTGGACTGAAATAATACTGAACCCTTCGAAAATCTCCTTTCTATGAAAAGGCATGGGTTCAGCAATGAACTGTTGCAGGCTGTTAGTGGTGATGTGTGATGAATAATACTAAAAATGCACCACACATACAAACTATTACCATTTTTAATATGTGTAATATATGAAGTACACATTATCGAAACTTAATCCAGTTAAATGCTTAATGTTTTTAACATCTGCATTTTTCTGAAAAAGGATTATGTGAATCTCGATTAAAACTCAAGAGATTTGTTTTTCTTCATAGTACAATTGATCGAACAAGACTAATGAAATCATTGTAAATTTTAGAAACACTGCATTAAAGGAATTATCGGACACCTTTCAATTAAATGATATTTCCAATACATCCGTGAAATATTCGATTGGGCATCATCGATTCGATTAAACAGAATCGCTCATCGAGTTTTATCGACAGCAATGAAAGGGAATCGTCACTGGTACTAATTAACTGTACGTTCCTAATGAGTAGCCGGTAGAAATGATGCACGGTTTAAATTAGATCAAAGTTCGTATCGGTAAATTATGCATATTTGACTGAATATGCAATGAGTATGAATATTGAATATAAAATCCTAGTAGAATTTATCTCCAGGAACAATATGTTGAACACTATTTGACTGCTTCAGTGGCGCAGCAGTAGCGTAAGTAACTACTGTTTTTGAGGTTTCTGATTCGATGCCCGGGTTGGATCAAATGTTTGTATGATCTTCAATTATTTGTTTTGGAGTTTGGCCTTTTTATATGTAGAATATGTATGTATTTGCAGAAAAAAGTAGAATGTCCAATTGTCAAAAGTCTAGTACCTGGTTGTCTAGTATAATATAAGCTTTGCTTAGTTTGGGATAAGATGGCGTTGTGTGTAAGATGTCCGGAATATTTATTTATTTATTATTTATTTGAGAGTTTAAGAAAAAAGAAAATACTTATAATTTGGTCTTCTGAAAAGATACTTGCTTTTTTGGTATTAAAGTTGTTAAATTAGAAAAACTTTCTTCGTGGAACTAAATGGAATTGGGATGTTGTTTAACTCGGTATTGATATGTAATATAATATGACAATTACGCTATATATGAATCGACCTTAATATATTCTTAAACAATACTATTAAAAAAAAAGTTTAATTATGGTATCCGGACCTTTTTAGAGAGTATTTCGTGGTTCTTGACACTTTGATAATTCAGAGTTCCTAAAGTATATGTGTATTATGGTGGTAAATATTTTGAGTGATTGGAAACATCACATTTTTTAAATGCTGACACGCTTCGGCATGCATTGGTCGGCTCGATCGGAGTGATACCACGGCCTCACAGAAAACCGGTGTGAAACAGCGCCTGCACTGTGTTTCACCGAGTGAGGATACTGGAGGCTTATATTCTGACTCTTCCCTTCATCCCCCTTCCCATCCCCCAACGCCGGCAATGTACTTGTGACGCCTGTAGTGTTGCGGGTGTCCATGGGCGATGGTAATCGCTTACCATCAGGCGATACGTCTGCTCGTTTGCCACCTATTCCACAAAACAATAATAATAATAATATTATATAAGTATCAAAGTTTCCAACAGTATTTGTACCCTTAACTACCACAATGCCGTTAAAATTAGATGAGTTTACTATTTAAGAAGTGATTTTCATATTTAACCCGCGGTATGAAAATTGTATGAACAGTAAAATCGGGTTTTAAGTAAATGTGACGTTACACTGCAGCGCTCTTTGACATTTATTATTTCGTCTAATAAAGCATTGAAACCTAGCTAGAACGCTTATATTGCTAACTGTATAATACTATTATTATATTTTATAATACTATTAATATCACGGACAAGATGACGTAAGCGCCGAGAATTTCATAGCGCTCACGTGTTTTTTTTAATCTACTTAGTATAAGTGCGCAACGTACAAAAACGAAGCTTATGGCGTCACTCCATCCGCGACTCGACAGCACAGTCGTGCGTCGTCGTCAACGTATAAATTTCAGTTCTCTTTGTTTTTTAAAACTGATCTTTGACTGCGGTCCTGGTTAAGTAACACTCATAAAAACTTCTTTCAATGTTAAATTTTGTAAAAACGACGAATAACGAAAGTAAGAACCACTAGGTAAATCAATTAAAACACTTCAGGGAGCCCACATTACATAGCTTGGATACTAAGCCGTCGATATTGAAAAATTCTCACGTAAGAGCAGGTTAGATGTTCGTATCTTAATGAAATTCCCGCACCGATCTCCAATTGCAGGAAAAGTACAGGAATTATGTTTAATCCTAGTCTACTGAATTGATTACTTTAGATTCTGCAAACATTCATTATGTCTTATTTCTTATTTCTCTGTTCTGTCATAATTCTGTAAGATTTTCTGTAAGATAATTGTAAATCTCATTCTATACTGCCTCTTCGGTAAGAGGACCTAAAACGGTGAATTTATTATGTACTAGCTGTTATCCGTGACTTCACTGAGACGAATAAAAAAAATACTATTTTTTCGCGTAACTCTTTTTATTTCTAAAACCAAAGTACTCTAACTTATTGTTTATAAAATCAGCTATTTGCCGGTGAGAATTCAATCAAAATTAGTTTCAGATATGGCTACATATATCCAATATGTCTCGTGATACAATGAATTGTATTTCAAAACTATAATAATAATAATAATTATTGAACTAATAGCTATAATAATATAAGTAAGAAACAGCTAACTCGCTGTTGCCGTACTATAAAACAAAACCAGAATAATAGAATTGTCGTTCGGAGTGCGGTTTACAGGGTCGTATAAACTAGTTAGATGCGCGTATGAACTCCATTGGCAGTTGTAACTTAGTTATTGAGGACACAACCTATTTACAGATAGTAAAAGGAGAGATGCAGCCTCAAGCAGTTTCTACATTTAATGATGAAGCAGTAAAAACATAGAGTTGCTGTTAGGAATGAATTGAATTTCAGTACAACAGCCAGTATCCAGCATTGAATTACAATAGGCTGACGATGATAAGCCATAATATTATGGTATAATATAATTTTATATTTTATGACACATTTCATTTCTTACGTTTGGATAATCAAGTAAGTGTCGTGTGTATGTTTTGAGTTTATACAGACTGTTCCTTATTAATTTCAGTTCTCAAGTGCGTTGGCTTATAATTAATTTTCAAGTATTTATCCATAGAATTTATAATCATACTACTTATAAATAAACTTATTTATATATTTGTATAATCAAAAGTAGTAGAGACACACTGAATTCAGCATGAAAGGGCCGGCTCGTCTGGAGCGGTACTATCCTCGCTCAGAAAATTGACGTAAGATGACTAGCATTTGTGCTGTCGTGTTTCGTTGGTGAGTAAAATACCGGAGGCGCAATGATGCAGAAGCATCACTAGGCCACCATGATGTGGGTTGCCATGTTGCATTATCTGCAGGCCATCAACAGAGTAGAGCCACTTTGGGAGGCCCATAGATAAAAAGAAAATATACATTTTATATATAAATTACACTCATACATAATAAATGATGTGCCTATCATACAGTTATATAGTTCTATATGGGAATTAAATACGCGATCAGGTCAGTATAATATATACCTAACCCAGATAATATGTTCAATGAGGTTCCTTTTAACCGGTCATTCTGTTAACCGGGATATTAGTTTAACACAATTAATCCAACGCAGGTTTTACCTGCTTTAGGGTATAGCAGCCCTTTAATTCACCTTGATTTTGACCCTTTTATATATAATACGGTAATCGAGTGGGTATTAATAAATCCAGATTAAATTTAACTTTGGGTTTCATAAGTATTTACTCAGGACTCAGGATTCAGGTAGAATAATTTAGAAATAGCGGCTAGCCAAATCGATATTTAAAGTTGGATGAATATTTGAAAATGAAATATTTAAAATAGAATAAAGCATAACAATATAATAAATAAACAAATAATAATATTTCGGACATCTAACACACAACGCCATATAGTCCCAAACTAAGCAGAGCTCGTATTATCGGTACTAGATAACTGATGTGAATACATAAATACTTTTTTTTGTAAATACCTACATATTACACATAGAAAACACCCAAGCTTCGAAACAAATATTTGCAGACCACACAAACATTTGGTCCCACCCAGTATTCGAACCCGAGACCTCAAGGACGGTAGTCACGCATGCTACCACTGCGCCACCGAGGCAGTCATATAATATGCAATGAAATAAGAAAAATAAACGATATAAACTAAATCAATCATGTATATCGCTCATGTGAAATGCTTGGATGGCAATGAAATTAATGAGAACAAAAATATCAGACGAACGCAAAGTTAAGAATATTAAATACATTAAAAATTATAAATTTATTTTTCTAATTCGTAGCACACCCAGACAAATACGGTATTGGTAATCAATAGTGTCAAACTCTGTCAAGTAACTAATTTCGTTGATCAAAATTCTCAACCTAAGACTAGCTACACGAATTACGTAGGAAAGTTGGACATTTGAAATTAATATAATTATAGAACCTAGAACTAAACTGTTATAGTTTTTTTGGTATATTTAGCGTACAATTAAAACGAATATTATAAACATCTTCACATTTTTATCACATTTACTAGAAATGTGATAAAAATGTGAAGATGTTCTTTTTCTTAGATCTAGGAGAAATTAATAGCAATAACATTTTATATGAACAAAAAAAACAATACAATTGCTCGAGATCAATCGAAAACTTCTTTCGTCACGTTTCTTCACACCATTGTTCGTCCTAATTGGTCTCTTTTTACGCTACGTGACTTATTGTAAGAGAAGATAAACCGTTTGCATAGAAAACATATCGTTTGTCAATCTTTATTAGGCGATGTACCGCTTAAGGAGTATTTGCGACATGTATTGTATTTTCAAGTCTTTTATGTGCAGTAAAGATGAACATCTTATCTGGAATGGAATGGAAATTCTCTCACACAATATATTAGATTTCAATGAAGAAATTGTTCAGTGATTTATTTGGTTGATTTTAGTTTAAATGGAATGAAAATGGGTAGTATAATTGTATACACGACTTTTTTTAAATTCTATCAAAAACTAGAGTAACTAAATTGTCATTATCTATATAGACAGCCTCTTATTATTATTTAGTTGTGATGGGTTTTGACTAAATTCTTAAAGGGTATTTTATTTGCAAACATTTTTTTTTTCTGAGAGGCCATGCAAAGTAAATTTGTATTAGAACGTCCTTCTTCAAAGAAGAAACAGAACTTAAACAGAAACACCAAGAAAAGATCAGGATCGCATCTAGTATGTTCATCTAGTCATTTGGAAGAATCAACAAAGAAAACGTATTTAAAGCAAGATTTCTCCTTAAAACATAACCACTATTCATAACAAGAAATAAAGTCATAAATTAAACGGCTGATAAAACAAAACGTTCCTACAATCGCACTTAAGGAACACAACGGAAGAGGTCGTTTGCAACGCGTCAACTTCTTCATAAAAACGACACTAACTCAAAGAAGCGCCCAAATGCTTTATCTCTGAATCTTTTTTAGCGTTTACTAAAAATATGCAAGATATCTTTATTGTGCGTAGTCAAAGAAAAGTATGGTGGATCGTTATGCCGCTAAATTTGGTAGAGATAAAAAATGAGAGTCATTGAGTTCGTAGATTGCTGTCGTAAAGAGTGTACTTTCGAAATATTTCGTGATATTCTTGGTTCTTGTTGTGAGCGAGAATCAGCTTAATGTGTATACTACTTTATTTGTGAAGGTAATGAATATACATTACACAAGAACGGCGCAGTTGGCCTGGTGACATATAAAACTGGTATTTCAAGGCCTATTTCGGGCACTGGTCCCTAAGAAATATTCAGAAATATAGATCAACTTGGCATTTGTAATGAGATATTGGCTGTTCCCCTTTCGGAGACAGCAAAAGGATTGTATAAGGTAGTTCTAGTTGGTAAAAGGCGGCGGTCATTATATACATAACATTATATTGTTGTATAGATATAGACTAGATTTAATAATTGTTTTAAAAATGTTGTTGATCTAATGGAGTAGCATAGTCCGTAAGAACTAAAACTCCTTAAATAAAGAAAAAAAGAAAAATGTATTATAGATGAAACATCCACACTGTACTACATACATTGGAGATGAGAAACAAAAGTAACTATAAAAAATCTTAGTAAAAATTGAAGGATGACATATATCATTGGGTCATCTATCCGTTTGTGTGAAGCTAAAGACTAACGCAAACTCGTAGATTATTTAACCAGAAAATTAAATCTGCTACTCATGATACTTGATATTTTGTTGGAATTAAAGCGATTTTAAGATAAAACTAATGAGCAACTATGTCTTAAAGAATTTGAAAGATACATTACGTATTTGTTTATTATTTACTTCACTTGCTTCCCATGAGTGATGAGTGAGTGATACCAAGGCCTCAAAGAAAACCGGTGTGAAACAGCGCCTGCGCTGTGTTCCACCAAGTGAGTGAGGATACCGGAGGCCCATAATCCAACCCTTTCCCTCATCCCCCTCCCCATCCCCTAGGCCGGCAACGCACTTGTGACGCCTATGTTGTTACGGGTGTCCATGGGCGGCGGTAATCGCTTACCATCAGGTGATACGTATGCTCGTTTGCCCTCTATTCCATAAAAGAAGAATGAAGAGGTTAGCAAAACTAACCAGAACATAAAGCTATCAGCAATAACCCTAAACCACAATTTCCATCTCAGAACTGAAATGAAACCCTTAACAAACCAATTAAACACATTCGCCGACTTACCCAGTACTACACATCGTAAAATGTACCATAAAATCTAACCCAAGTACTCATTATGAACATTGGATAATATTACTAACATCCAATTTGAGAACCAAAAAGTATCTTCAACAGCTATCAACGCAGAGACTCGGTCAGGATGTAGCGTAGACCTAGTTACAGGGCAGACAACGAATGTATTTATTACGGCCATAAGCGTCTGTACAGTTTTATACGATGTCTTTCAAGTTGTTAGATACTTTTAACTACCTTCTTTTAAAGAATGGCTTAAGTAATGATCCATAATTCATAAAAAAAATTGAACTAGTTTTATCCCGCGGTATCACTCGCGGATATGTGTTATGTTCTAAGACTAGGGATTTTTTTTCAATGTGAAGGTATCCTTTATATTTTGTTGTTTGTGCAGATCATCATAAGTAAAGGTTACCTTTATTTGTAATAAAAAAAATAACATTAGCAGTAATATGACTTGATATAAAACCCGAAGACAATTGTTATTGAACCGTTGAAATGATAATTCTTATGGGATTAATTTTTTTTATATGCAAGTGGAAAGTATATGCGTAAGCGTGACTTACTACCATGTATTGAGCCTCTTTAATATTATATTTGCTTCACACATGTCACAGGAAGATAAATGATCATTTCATCTGACATGCACGCTGTTCCATATTCGATAATTATCCCACTGTGACATTGGACGTAATGAATGGTTTTATTATACGCGACTCATTAATAGTGGTGCATTACAAATGAGCTATTATTCCTTGGGAACATACAAACTATAGATACGGTAGAATTGTATTACCGACTACAATTCAGTACAGAATATCTTTGGGGAGATTAAGGAATTGAGTGCAACTCCTAGAGAATCGTTCTATCCACTAAACCTCGTGGCTCCAAGAACGCATCGACAGTTTCTAGAGTGTTCTACATACAGTATTAATATAGTGAATAATCTACGACACAGACACGAAATTTTATAAGACTTTTGAGTTGTTTCAAAACTATGTCAAAAAGTAAAAATAATGGTGTTTATGAATTTAGAGCCTATTGACTCTTATTCAAAGGCTGCCACCTTATTATGCTTCAGTGACGACTGGTGTACATCCCTTTCATGTGTCCTACGTGCGAGATTGGTCCTTCCTCGATTTCGCTCTACGGACTCCTGTTTACCTAACATAAATTTTATTACTGCTAAAAAAAACCATTATCTTAATTCATGGTCGTGAGAAATCGTTATCTCTACAAATATTGGTCAGCTCATTCAGATCAGTACCAAAGTCTCATAGGAAATCAGCGTTTAACAAATATTTCATTGCTTTTGAGCTAATTTAAAGGGCGGCAACAAAACAGTTTCCTTTGAGTTGTCCATGGGCAGTGATAATCACAACCCGTAACTCGTTTTCCTTTCCTATAAAATTATTCTCTTTTTTACTTTTCTTTAAAGGTTTAAACATTTTAATTGCAAATTATTAGGTACTCAAAGAGTTGAAAAGGAAAAATTAAGGAGAGAAATTTCATACCAGGATATTTCTCGGCAAGCTTTAAATAAACCGTATAATTTATATTCCATTGAGTAAGCAAAGCGCAGGCCCAACCTCAAAAACCAAGACTAAAAGCATAATAATAATATAATATATTTTAGTTTGCCTTCATAATTAATGCTGCAGAGAGAAAACGCCACAAAGTAGAAGGTCGCCTAGTTTCTCAGTGTGCATTTCAAATTAGTTGCGTTAAATATCGCTGTTTTGAAACTACCGTCATTTTCAATTTGAATAGCAAAGGTCTATATATTTCTGGCTTTCGCTTTCTTTGATATAAGAAATACAAACGTTTTATATATTATTTCGAAACGGAAAGTTGTGTGTTAAGCGTGAATAAAGTTTTGCTAAACTATGATATGTTTTGTTAGTATGAATTAAGATATAAGTTTCCACAATTGGTATTACATCTACTATAAACTAGTCGATATTCTTTTAAATCACAAACATGAAATAATATATAAAATGATGATAAAGGGTTAAATTATGGTTTTGTTAGGTTTGGAGTTTAGAAATTTTATGAAATTATTTATCATAGCAAGAATTTCTTAGAGCACGATTCTCTGTGATAATAGTCCAATACTTTCATTCAAAGTAGTGGTTTATGTCCATTAGTGAACTGTACTCTTAGTTTTTCTTGTCAAATATTGCATTTAAAATATAATATATACTCAAATTCATTCAAATCGACTTTTTTTTTTATATTAGGAAGGGTAATGTATTAGAAACAAACCTATTAAAAATACGCTATCAAATTAAACGACGACAGTGAGGCTTAAAATTTGTTAAAACAACACTATAAAGTTGAATCTAAGCTCCTCAAAATTACACTACACACAGTTTTATAACAGAAAATGAAAATGTTTTCATGTGGCGACTCACAAACGGAATGTTTCAACTTTCGAAAACATGGCCGCTTTGTTTGTAATTAAACTTCACACGTACCTACTTTAATTTAAATTTCAATTTTAACTTCCAATTTCACTTTAAACAAATACCATTTTAATTCTTATTACGCCACGTTCTTTGATATTTTTATATATGTCACCAAAATATTATAAATACCTTTAGATTATAATGTACTGAGCGAGATTGTTAACTGTTGAAAGATTCATCATCAGCCTATCGCAGTCCACTGCTGGACATAGGCCTCTCCAATTTCACGCCACTTAGTTCGATCTATGACTTCTCGCATCCAGCTCCTGCCAGCCGTCTTGCGCAAATCATCGCTCCACCTGGCTTGTGGACGTCCTACACTACGTTTGCCGAGACGCGGTCTCCACTCAAGAACTCGTTTACCCCAACGGTTATCGGTTCTTCGGC
Source organism: Hyphantria cunea (assembly GCA_003709505.1). Classification (NCBI taxonomy): domain Eukaryota; kingdom Metazoa; phylum Arthropoda; class Insecta; order Lepidoptera; family Erebidae; genus Hyphantria; species Hyphantria cunea. The sequence goes on from PKRV01000917.1 coordinate 1,147,334, forward strand.
AAATGTGGCCAGCCCACTGCCACTTCAGCTTGCTAATCCTGTGGGCTACGTCGATGACCCTGGTTCTTTGTCGGATCACCTCGTTTCTAATGCGATCCTTTAGAGAAACGCCCAGCATATACCTCTCCATTGCACGCTAAGCGACTTT
>PKRV01000917.1:1147486-1189766 GCA_003709505.1 Hyphantria cunea
CACCTAATCTTCCCAAGTTCCTCCTCAAGTTGTACCAGATGCGAGTCTAGCCGTAACGTGCGGCCGTTGTACGTTGCCAGGGTCAGTCTTTTGTGGTGGCCTCCCGTAACCCGGTGATTCTTAGCACCCCCTGTCCCGCCGTAACCATGGTCGCCACCATGACCAGGAATAGCGGGACTACCGGGAACTGGGGGCCGTGGCTTCTGTTGCTTACTCATGGAGGGGGTCAGCCCATAATCACCACGCTGGGCAGGCGGGTTGGTGATCGCAGGCCGTAACTTGTTGCACCGGTGACGCTGCTGCCCATCACCGGCCTATTGTATTTAGTTACGCCTTTTAGGATGGATATACCGCCATCGGTCGGTCGCCAGAGCCTCGTTTGTTATCTAGCAGGGTGCACCGCGTGCAGGTGAGATTGGCTGGGGGCGAAAGATTGTGGTTCGCCCCCACACACCCCAAGAAAGATTGTTAACTGTAAAATACTGCTTACAATTTAACGTATAACTATTTTATATTGATTTGATTGATTAACATCTATCGAAATGAAACCAGAACCTCACTAATAGCACATTATTTGGTTCGGTCCTAGGCTTTTCACATTCAGCTCCTGACAGCCATCATGACAAATCATCACTCCACTTGACATGGAAGTCCTAAACTATTACGTGGACTGCGAAAGGCTAATGATAATGGTATATATATATATATACAATATACCTACATCTAATATGTTTATCAGTGCCATACAACCAAAGTTATGAAGATGTAAGTAATAGAATAATATTTTCTTTTATTATATAAGTAAGAATTTTAGATACATAGACACTGAAATGGATAGTTTAAAATAACTATTATTATTTTACAACTCCCATAATAGGAATACACATTCTATGTCGCTGGAGTCTTTACTACAAATATACATGAATTGGACACAAAGGGCACCTAGACTCAGAACAACAGTTTAAGGATCACAAAAAGTAGTGTCCCATGTGAGATTTGAACCCGCAAAATTTAGCACAGTAGAAAGCGGCGTGGCGACCACTAAAACCTGGAATCCCGAAGTCAAATACTTATGTATAATGTATTTTTATTTCATTTTATCTGAATGTTTCTATTTATAAAAATTGTATGCATTTGAGACGCTCATAACCCAGTTGCACTCGGTGATTAGAAACAAACATCGAGGTTAAACAATGTCAGCGCAGTCGATACCTGGATGGGTGACCGCTGGTGGCACGATACCATGAGGTTTTCCGTGGTTCGGAGGTCACGTTAAGCAGTCGGTCCCAGTTATTATCATAGGATAACAGTCGTGAAGCTTTGTTGGAGGCCTTTGGGCGGCTTGAAACATCGAACGGCAAGATTACGTAGCCACAACGTGGTCTTGCCAGTCCCCAACCCGCACTTGGCCAGCATGGGGACGTATGGCCTTAACCCTCTTCTGAGAGGAGGCCCGAGCACAGTAGTGGGACATTATGGGTTGTTAATGAATGAAATGTATTTAAAAATGCCCATATATATATATATATATATATATATGTGTGTCAGTATTTAATACCGATAGTGCTCAGAAGACTTTACTGAGCATATGGTAGGAATATTTTTATTATACTATATCGAAAAATTTATTGGAAAACTTTATAGTCTCCATAATGATTTAAGCATTCGTTAAAATGTATATTTATGATATAAATACATCTTCCTTATGATGTTTTGAGGAGAAAACTTTGCATATGTTCTAGGCTTCGCAATACGACCTACAAACCTTCAAGAAAACAGCGTAGATGACCCCTCTAGTGTTGCGGGTGTCCCTGGCCGGCTAATCGCTTACTATCAGGCGATACGTCTGCTCGTTTGCTCGCTATTCAATAAAAACAAAAGGAAACTAGAAAATAACATAAACCTTAACACGCAGTTACGTCTATAACATGGTAGGTCGGGCAGAGGAAGGGGTGACACAGTATAAGTTATATAGTAGAAATAGTTCGTTTGACCTTTGAGCATAGAACATATGGATCCTGGAACCTTTTATGCATTCCAAAGTATTCCTTGTTCAAGATATCCTTGAATTAATACTTTTCTTTTTGAAACATAGTACTACATGTATAATTCTAATAGTTTTGTCTACGATTGTATATAAAACATCATTGTAACAATTATAGATATTTAATCATTTTTGTAAATTATATTTTAATTTGACTAAAGGGTTGGCCTAATGGTATAAGGGGTCGCCACGATACTTTCTACTGCGCCAAGTGTTGTAAATTCAAATCCCACATGGGACTACTCTTTGTACGATTGACAAATTGGGTGTATTTTGTGTCCTTTTCATGTATGTTGGTAGTCCCCTGCAACACAAGATGTATATATTGCTGATGCGGAATAGTCTTACTTCTAACACACAACGCCAACTAGTCCCAAACTAAACAGAGCTTCTAATACAAGCTCTGCTTAGTGGGTACTAGATAACTGATTTAAATACATATATACACACATTTTGGTTGATTCCTGAATTGAACCCAATACCTCATGCACAACGAGGCAGTCAACTATGTGTTAAGGTATATTTTTCATGTAATTTATTGTCACTTTTATAGGCATGTTGATTTTCCTTGAACGATGTTGATTTACTGTCATGTTTTTGCTCTCATACAAGCCGGTTACAAGATCTGCCTCGAGCAACGTCGACCCATATGGGCTCGATTGTAGCCTTTATCTTACATGAATGTCGAGAACATCCCTTCTATTGTTTTTGCAATAAATACTATAATCATTCTGAGGTCGAGTACGGTCTTTTTATATTAACAACCGGCAATATTATTTGGTTTTGGATAAATGTTTTTGTTTTTTGTTATTCATTTATTTTCATAATATTATTGTCTTTGTTAACAGTGCATTTTTTATATTGGATAAACAGTTAAAGATACATATACTGAACATAATACCATAAGTGGGAGAGCCACGCCTTGTGATACTACGGCCACACAGAAAACCGGTGTGAAACAGCGCTTGCGCTGTGTTTCATCGAGTGAGTGAGGACACTGGAGGCCCATACCCCAACCCCTCTTCCCATCCCCATTCTCGCCCTCATCCCCCAAAGGCCAGCAACGCACTTGTGACATCTCTGGTGTTGCAGAAGTCCATGGGCGGCGGTAATCGCTTACCATCAGGCTCTAAGTCAGCTCGCTTGCCCGTGATTCCATAAAAAAAGTGAATACTTTATCACTCATATTTGTTAATTCGTTGCGAAACGTTAGATAGGTACTTAAATTCGAATTAAATTAGGATAAGATTTTATGCAGGTAATATCTACACAAATAAATAAAATTGAAGTGTCTGTTTGTGATTTAAAATTATCAGCTTATCAATAAATGCATATAAAAGTTGGAGTCAATTATTTCTCCACATCATACAGTGTGCTATATTCGAAAGAAACAGATAATAAAATAGTTTTCAACCCTAATCTGAACATAAAACTGTTTGTATAGAAACCCTTATTATAGTTAAAGTTGGTTTAAAATCGCACTATTCAAAGAATAACGAGATCCGCTCCCATTAGTTAGGACGATTTCATTGTTGAAGTGACACCTAGTCGGTCAAATTAAACCCTCACAATGCCATTTCATTCGTTCATTCATTCACTACTGTGCGAAGGCCGTCTATTTCATCGAATAGAGGAAATTGGAGAGTGAACGAGTAAGGACTGAGATGTCTCTATCCTATTAATGTTTCTGTTATAATTATCACGAGTAAATAGTTCAAAACTTCGGGTTTTCAATGAAACTTACAAAAGTTCCTTTAAAAATTAGAAGCACAAGAAATATATATGTTTTTCTTTTAGGAAAAATACTTATATATTTTTGGTCTTTGAAACTAATTGACATGCATTATTTCCTAATCGATACGAATTTCAAACTTTTAGGAAAGCCTATGCTAAATCACGCATCAAACGCCGCCGGCGACATCACTTCTGAAACCCGAATTCAGGCATTCCTGGGCGGCAGCAGTAATTTTTCAACAGGGTTAGTTTGCCCAACTACTTAGTCACTCAGCCTGTACGAGTTTTTTTGTAGTGTGTGAGATTGTTAATAACTTTTAAATAAGCTTTGTAATCGACGCGTCCTGTTAAAAAGGAGGCTCCTAATTCGGTTGCATTTTTTGTGTGCCAATTTTTTTTTGATATCGTTATCACATCACATTAACCCTTGGCGCTAATATTGGTTTATATATATTGGTGTATGGCCTCCAGTATCCTCACTCACTCTGTGAAGCACAGCGTGAAGCGTTCACACTGGTTTTCTGTGAGGTCGTAGTATCACACAGGTCGAACTGGTGCATTCATGCCGAAGCGTAGCTCTCCAACTACAAATATTTCTACTTACCATACAAATAATGAGATATATCTTCTTCAGGCGGAATGCATGTCTTCCTAGACATACTCTCTCTTTGTGAGTTCAATTTAATGTTCGTCTTGGTCTTCATTAAGTTCATCATCAAAAATAGATAAAACGGTAATTTCTTCTGACAAGTACCAAAGATGTTGACTAACTTGTTCAGGGCTGGCTTGGGTATCAAATTCGCCACAGTTTCTTATTCTTTAAGCCTCTTTAACAAACACTAATCTTGATTTGGTGCCTTCACCGCCAGACTACATCCAATCCATTGACTGCCTCTGTGGCGCAGCGGTAACATATGCGATTGCTGTTCTTGAGGTCTCGGGCTCGATTCCCGGGTCGGATCAAATGTTTGTATGATCTACAAATGTTTGTTTCGGAGTTTGGATGTTTTCTATGTATGATATGTGTGTATTTATTATGAAGTCTACCTCCTTGTAACTTGCTAGATTGTTTCGAACACAAATTTTTAAACCAGTTCGTAAGCATGATGGTAACCAGCAAGGAGTAGTAATTACATAAGTTTTTTTCACAGATATCTCTTGGGCTCTCTCAGTATCTTTCAAAGGCTCAGGTAGGGATTTTAACTTTTTCCCGAAACGTTAAAATCCCTACCTGAGCCTTTGAATTGAATTGAATGGCAATTAATACACTCCCTAATTACAAGATTGACGCTTTCAATAATAAGTAATATAACTTCACGATGTTAAGAAAAATACTGCAAGAACTTGGCAATTAATCTTAGCACCTGTTGTTTGATAATTTACGTCACGAGCTAAGAAATATTTTTTTTATTGCTCCTTACTGCCATATAACAACACGTATTAATTGCGAGTACAATTGACAACAAATTTCAGTACGCACCGCTTTTGCCGCGTAATATGTATGAACATGATTCGATGCAAGTCGGTCCGGGTGTTTTAGGGGCAAGTGAACAAAACTAAGATCTATCGTCGTGTTAAAAGTTAAAAGCTTTGAATATAAAGGGACACTCTAACCTATATGAGAATTATTATCTACTCATTATTTGGTCCCATTGAAATTTTATGAATAATAGTACATATGAGGGTAAAAAAATTCAAGAATGACGAATACAGTCTATAACACTCATTCGTCCGAAATATTACAATTACAGAATATTGAGTCCACAGTTCCAATCATGTCAAATGAAAATTACAAAAAACTTGCACAGCTTTAATCTGAGAGTTTAATTAAAATACTTAATGAACGATCACAACCAAAGTTCGTATCTAAAGTTGTTTACTAAACAAAAGGATGTTTACAAAACTTATTCTGTAGATAGTTCTGTAAATACCCGAGCACTGAACTATACTTTATCCCTATCGTTCATTCGTTTAGTTATTTAAATGTACAAGGAACCTTTTAAAAGGAAGAATTGTACGTTTAAGTGAAGAGTAAATATAGTGCAGTGGTCGCAATGAATGTATTAATGCATGATCACGTTTTTACTTCTTACAGAAGACAGATGTCTATTGAGTAGGAAAATCTATTATAAATAATAATATCAATAGTTTTTTAATTGCCGAGTTTTATGTTATGTTGCTATTTTTATATTTTAACTTATTCTTCTTATTCAAATTACATGTATTAGTTTTTTTTATGTGTAAGCTGCCAAAATGACTCTGCCCTGCCTGATGGAAAGCATGAGCAGAATCCAAGAGTGGTGGTCACCATCTTCAATGCGAAAAAGAACAATGCAGCATGGTGACCCACACTATGGCGGCCTGGTGAGATGTTTTTTCACGCCCCGCTTAAAGGACCCGGGATCATAGTGGGAGGGAAACACGTGCGATGATAGTGATTTCCAGGTTTTGACCGCTCGGCACAGGAAGGAAGCTCCGAAGCGATGAGTACAAGAACGAATGTCTTCCATTTTAAAGCGGTGACTTCTAAGGCTGGCACGTGTTGTTCTGTAGAGGAAGGGAGAGGGGGGCATAAATTGGAAGAGCTCTTCAGAACATGTTCATGTAGTGTGTTTGCACAGATATTATATATGAAATCTGTCATTTATATTCCCCTAAATAAAAGTCTATTTAAAGAAAAATAAGCCACTGAAATGTATGTACGCACAAAATTTCCGATTGTCTGCAGCAAATAAAACCATTCATTGTGTTGTTATTATCAGAAAAAGGTTTGTATAGAAGAAAATTAAAAGAAAAAAATACTTTTTTACTAAAATCAATTTCCTTTTAATTTCATGATATTAAAGATGCGTGACATTTGAAAATAATTCACAACAAACACATCTATTATAGACATATTTTTGCCGATATTATTTATGCTGATATTACCAGCTAGTAAAGAATGTTTACATCCATTATTAACCAATTAGTCATTTTAGGAGATGAAAAAGAGGTGGTTTAAACTTAGTGGACTTGTCGAAGATCGACAATACAATCGAAATCGACGAAGATGACAATACAATAATTTGAAAATAAATAAAATATACCACTGATTGCTTAAACCAAAAAGTAGAAATAACAACAAAAACGTGGGGTGCATTCTGATAACATTTCAATAATGCCCAACGCTATTTTACGTTATAATTATTTTCTACTTTTGAGTTTAATTATTTATATAGTGGTTTTTTTATTATTTTTAATTATTATTTAAATAGCAAACAGTTTAATGAAAAAGATTGGATAAAAATAAACTACCCAAATTACTACTTTGACCCGTATGTAGTGACTTTTAATAACTAGCTGACCCGTGCAACCTCTTCTGTATCTCCTATTGGAAGTAGCGTGTTGTTATAACAACGTGAGCAATTTTACCATAAAACAGGTTATAGTATACAGACTATCGCATACTTTTTTAAGACCAGTGAAAGAGTCAAATTTGGGTATATAGTATTTGTGAATCATTGACAATTTACGCAGCGCACGCAATGGAAGATCTCCAAAGGCATCATATTCCTCCCCTTTCCTTTAAAAATAGTGGTAGCCCACTATTTTGGACGAAGCGTGATAATGTATTTAGCCTACAGCCTTCTTCGAAGACTGTACTATCTCATACTGACATAATTTTTCCAATAGGACCGAAATGAAGAATCAAACATACTCCTCAGCTTTGTAGTAATAGTACAGATAACATAACAACATGACGTTTGAGCACATACTCAAAGGAGAGAGGCTTTGCCAAATGGGTATTAGTTCTGTTAATTTGTAGTAAATTTAATCTAAATTGAATTTAAATGCTCATAAACATTTGTGACTTCATGGATAAGGAGAGGGCTCAAACCAACTAGTTCCATTACGATTATAATTAACCTTGACGAGGATCCATCAAGTGAAGCTTGTCATACATAGATGTTAAATACAGTTAATGAAATAAGTTTAATTTTATAATTAACTAACGTGCCCTGTCTAAGGGGATAAATCTGACCCGATGATTTATATTTGGAGAATTTGGTTGAACATGATAATCACAAAAACTGCTGGTTCAAATAAAAAAAAAATGTACTGCTGAATATTACAATTATCGAGAAAGACTATAAGGCTACATAATATTAATCTGCACCTTGAAAAGAGCCACACTGATTTCAGCACGAATAGGCCGGCTCCACCGAGGCGGTACTACCCTCGCTCAGAAGATCAACGTAAAATAATAGCGTTCGTGTTGTCGTGTTTCGTTGGAGAGTGTGAGACCAATAATGCAGAAGCATCACTAGCTCGCCGTAGTGTAAGTCATCGTGCTGCATTGTTGCGTTATATGCGTTCGGAATGAGTATTTTGACCATCACTCTGCTTATGCTTTTCATAAGGCAGAGTAGAGTCATTTTGGCAAGCTCATATAATAAAAAAAATGAGAAGTGTTGCAAATTTTATTTCTTATTTAGGTCATCTTGTGTGATACTAATACCTAAAACCAGTGCTTTTTATTTGACTTCCTTTTCTTGAACTTTTTATATTAAAGTTTATTTACTAAGAATCCTTTGCTAGTCCTCAATCTTACAATAATATAACATTACAATACAGTTATAAAATGGAAAAAGAAAAACAAACAATATTCGGTAGCTTTACCAAAGTTCTCAAATGTTTTCACAATAAATTTGATAAATCTACATAATTCTGTTTAAATACCTGCTCTACCCGCAACTTTGTTCGCTACTACCCACATTATCATATTATGAAATCGAGAAGGAAATTCATAACATTATTATGGTCTCATTTAATAGGTAGCTTGTTTTAACATTCATGTTTAATCGATTTAGTTTATTCAGCAGAGAACTTACATGACAGAGAACTGACATGACACGAAGAATCAGTACGGTGCTGGTCATGTCTCCAGCTAAACCGATGGAGCTGAAATGTGCTAGAGTGGAGATTCTGACTAGGCGAACGTAGCATAGGGCTCCCTTATTTGCTGTTTGTGCAAAAATTTCTCCGGATAGCATCTACTGGTGGCTATGTCAGACTCGAACCAAATAAGAATCGCAAAACGTTGCAGTTAATAGTAGCCGAGGAACCAGGTGTACCCTGAAAAGGAAAACCACGAAATGCCAACGCACCTCAGGCCATCTGCTGCTCGCAGATGACCCTTCCTGAGTGGGAACCCTGACAATCACCACCTCGTCTGAGTCATCGCAGTACCAGGTCCGTTCCCAGGCTTGGCATACCGGGAGAATGAATCGACATGATGAAGAAAGTAAATTGGCAGCGGATGAACGCGAAGTGCGGACTGCTCAAGGCGCTCTTTGAGGTAGACCTCCGTTCAGGAGTGGACAGCGATAGGTGGATTAAAAATAAATCATTTTTGTTCATTTAAAATTAATAAGCAGTACTTAATTTTTAAATAACTGATTTTTGACGCATATTTAAAGGAACCGTTTCTGATATAACATCTCAATAAGTAATAAAAAAACGATCTAGCTTGGATTTATTTTATATAAAATTTACCAAGAAACAAATGTCGAACAAAGCTCGGTCATCCAGGTACTGAAATATTATAGATTTGCGTATATAATGTACTTACTGTGTTACAGAATACTAACATTATAATATGAAATATACATGTATATATACAAAGAATACATATGTATTTTTTCATAAAAAGTTGTTCACTGCTGGACCTTGGCGTCTCTCTGAAAAGGCTATTTAACGACCACATTATTCAACTGTCGATACAAATTTAACTTTAACTTTTCTTAAATAATAGATATATTTTTGACAATAACACATACTATTTTTCTGCTTTCCCTTTTCGCATATTATTCAAATTAATATTATTCAGCTATACAGAAAAAAAGCTGACTAGTAATCCAAAAATTACTTAGTCACCGAGTAAATTTTAATTGAAACTTAAACTACATATCAGATACATAGCTACCCGTATCAGGTGTGAGCCGAGCCAGCGTTAACGTTTGCGCCGTGGAGTAATCTCTCCAATTACCGCCAGATCGTTAACTCGCTCGATTACAGTCATAAATGGCGAAATGTTCAGACTATGTAATGATTTGTTTTATACTAATCACTGAATCTTGAGTTTTCTTCACGCATACAATGATCTCTTAGTAGATTAGATGGTTTGGGTTAAGTGTTTCAGATATATTTTATTTCATTAGAACTGTTTGAGAATATTTGTTATATAACCGTGCGAGGAGGAAGAACAATAAAAAGATAATTAAACTTTGACCCGACTACTTGGGTTATTGTTACGAATCTATTGACATCCCATTCGTTAATACCAGTTCAGTAGTTTGGATGCTACGTTGGAACATAAAAACATACAAAGACAGAAAGAAACTTTACTCTTTCTTTTGGTTTTCCCGTAGTCAAGTAATATAGGGTAAAAGTTATAATTGACTTTTTAAGGTGATGAATTCGTCTCATTAAAAAAAATATTACACTGGAAATGTATGTTTTGGTTTTATAAGCTATGATTTAATATTATAGCTACAAACGGAAATGCATCTAAGTGACTTTAAATTGATAAATTAGAAATATTTTTTCACACAGCGAAAATGTGTTTTAAAATCAGGAAGTTCTGGAGTAATTAGTGTGTATTTTTTTATGATAAAAAGGGGCAAACTTGTATTATAACTTAAAAATTCCTATTCATAAAGCTTAGCATGATTGTTAAATAAATATACACAGCTCTTGTATAATATTTTTCCTTCCTATTTATCGTTCCTTATCCTTATCCGACCCATGAGACTTCCGTAGCTTTATGCCTCGCTCAAACTTCCTCTAAGATTTTCTAAGACTTCCTTGCCGTCAAGTAAGTATAAAAATATACTCATATACAATATAAATGTAATATATAACTGATATATATATTCAGAGCAAGTCTTATTTTCGAAATGATCTGGTTTCCATGACAGATTATGGATTCTATGGGTAACATGACAAGCGTCGATTTAGAAATTTGGGTGTGTTTTATTTCAAAAATATAAAAACATCAATACAAATATAAATTTGCCGTGCTGATCGGGAGGGCAGCAAGTTAAAGTCGGTAAAAGTATTTTATTGCTCATTTGAAATGTACGTGAAAGAACTTCTTCCTATTTAGGTTTGTCGTTATTATTATGTCTATTTTGAACTTCTTTTGATAAATTATTTTATAAAGTGTGTTATATTCTGCAACGTTGTCTATTAGAAAGAATAATTTAGCTATATAGCATTTTTATTTTGACCTTCTTAAAAGTTTAAATGTATTAATATATATTAATTGACTTCTAAAAAACTTTTGATGCCAAATTTGTTCAATTAAAACCAACACTTAAGGCTAAAGTGACTATACATTTTGGCATAAATACGAAATCCAGGAAATACCTTTACCGTGCTATTCTTATTGAATTTCAGAATGGAATGAGAGTAACTTTTAATTAATTTCCTGAAAAGCTCAGTAGTTAACAAAAATTAAACCAAAGAAGTGAAAGATTTGAGCAAGAGACATATTAAACAAAGTGTAAAGATGGCAAAATGTGTAGGAGTATGTAGGCTTGTGTTTAAGAGCGTGCGTGTGGTGAGTTAGTGTAGATGATGATGTATGATGTATGTCTTATATAAATGTGTGCGCGTGTATGTGCCTTTGTGTGTATGTGATATCCCTACGCAGTACAATCATATCTAATATCTTGTATATATAAAAATATTAAACCATTTCCTTTTGATGAATAGATTTACACATTCGATATGACGAAAGCTACGAATTAAATTGCGAGATCGAAAGTATCAAGTCTATAATTTCTCAATCAATCAGTTATCTGATTAAGTTATTGTTCATTTTAGAAGATAAGACCATTATTTACTACAAATCCTTTTATTATTTCTAAAATATAGGCTTAACATATATATGATCAATTTTGTTAAATAAAAATTAGGTTATACTTCTAGTATTACAAATTTAATCTGATTAAGTTTATCTCTGTACGTCTTAGGTTGTTTACGAAGTAAACAGGAATAATAAAAATAAGCAATCTTATCTGTAGGCGTTCAATTCTAAGTCGGTGTAGGTTGTATTGTTGTGAATAACCATACACCATTTGATAAGGAACCACAGACTCCGATTCAATCTAGCTTTTATAACAGTACCTTGGGACTAACTCTGTCGAAGTCTCTGACTTTGGCGTAGTAGATTGTATTAATTAGCCCCCCTGCATCAATTATATTCAGCAATTCATAGTGATACGCTACTAAATTACTACTAAATTTATGCTCGTAGAACGTGATGGATGAACCATGCTGTTTATCAGTAAAATACTGTTAACGAATGGTGTAAAATGTTTGTAATAGAAAAACAAATTAACCTTTAAATCATAAAAAAAGCATTTGATGAAATATGTTATGTAAACTGTGAGACAGAAATACAATTTAGTATTGCGAATACAAAAAACTAAATTAAGGCATCTTGTTAGAGTCCAATATTTTGCGAAAGCGTAGTATTGCTAAAGGCGTCGTGTTTTTGCGAAACACAAACAATTTCTTGTACTAAATTACTTTTTCAAACTAGAAGTCATTTAGGAATCTCCTTTTATGTTTTTATTGAAGCTGTTGACTTAAACACTCTTTTACGTAAAGAGTACTTTTCTCAAAAACATAGGAATCATATTAATATTATAAACGCGAAAGGTTGTATGGATGTTTATAACTCTTTCACGTAAAAACTAATCAACGGATTCAGATGAAACTTTACAGTAATATAGGCTACTATTTGCTGCAATAACTGACATATACGTGGGCGGAGCCCCGGGCATAAACTAGTGTTTAATAATTTGTGATGTTATGTATAGTTCCTTTATTTTTATAGACATGGAGCACCCTAGAATACTTTGAAGTTTGGTATTATATATCTTGTAAATTGAGAATTTTTTAGCTGATAAAATGTAACTTCGAAATTGTACATAGTACTTATTATCAATCTAAAAATAAGCTACTTTTCGAAGATTTTCATTTCGTGAAATCGAACGATTATCTAAACTAATATTGAATCGAATTACTACTGTTTCATGAGAATCTCGCTTTATTTATTCATTTATTTATAACTTTGAGCACTTTTGTATATAAGCATGCCTCATGCCTAGGGCAATCTCTATCAGTCACTCTTTGTGTGGCGTAGAAACCTTTTGAGATTCTTAAATTATTATAAAACCATATTGTAAAGAATTAAAACCGACATACAAATTTTAAAGAAACTCAACATATTAAAGGTATACTAACATGACTGGGATATGGCTGAAAACCATTTACCTTTACGTATTTTTTGGGACTATTATCTTAAATTTTCATCTATTAAATTGTATGTCATCTAGTAAATGTAATTTACATGAACTTTAAAAACTTTCTAATCAATTCAGCCTTTCAAAAAGAATATTTCAAAAGTATAATGTAATAACCTAGCTACCACTGAAAGACTTCAGTTCTAATAATAAATGAAATATCGTTTAATTAAGGACTCTTATTATGCTCATTATTTTTAAGTTTATCACATTTATGATCCCATTTCTGCAGAAAGGGAATGTCAAGAAAGGAACGCGTATTTTTTTGTTTTGACGTATTTACTGCTCTTTACGTAACGAGAAAATATATTCCTAATTTCTTCTTCTTCTCTTCTCCGGGTACCTCTTCAATCCTGAAGGTTGGCCGTCAGCTTCCTGTACTCCTCCTTGTCATTGGTCAGGCTGAACAGTTTCTCAACGGAGGTGATACCGGTCCACTCCCGGGTATTACGTAGCCACGATTTTTTCCTTCGTTCAGCGCGTCTCTTCCCTTCCTGATTTCCATCATTCCTAATTTACGTACACATATTATTATACAAGAGTAAAAAATTATACAAAAAAAATATTATACAAGAGAAATATTATACAAGGAAAAATAATATACAAGAGCTGGGTATATTTATTTAACAATCATACTAAGCTTTATGAATAGGAATTTTTAAGTTATTATACAAGTTTGCCCCTTTTAAAAACATACACACTAATTATCCAGGAATTCCTGATTTTAACACAAATTTACGCTGTGTGAAAAAATATATCTAATTTATCAATTTAAAGTCACTTAGATGCATTCACTTTTGTAGCTACAATATTAAATCATAGCTTATAAAACTCAAATATACATTTCCAGTGCAATATATTTTTTAATGAGACGAATTCATCACCATAAAAGTCAATTATAACTTTTACCCTATTTTACTTGACTACGGGAAAACCAAAAGGAAGAGTAAAGTTTCTTTCTGTCTTTGTATGTTTTTATGTTCCAACGTAGCATCCAAACTACTGAACTGGTATTAACGAATGGGATGTCAATAGATTCGTAACAATAACCCAAGTAGTCGGGTCAAAGTTTAATTATCTTTTTATTGTTCTTCCTACTCGCACGGTTGTATAACAAATATTCTCAAACAGTCCTAATAGAATAAAATATATCTGTAATATTTAACCCAAACCATCTAATTTAATAAGAGATCATGGTATGCGTGAAGAATACTCAAGATTCAGTGATTAGTACAAAACAAATCATTACATAGTCTGAACATTTCGCCATTTATGACTGTAATCAGGCGAGTTAACGATCTGGCGGTAATTGGAGAGATTACTCCACGGCGCAAACGTTAACGCTGGCTCGGCTTACACCTGATACGGGTAGTTATGTATCTGCTATGTAGTTTAAGTTTCAATTAAAATATACTAGGTGAGTAAGTAATTTTTGGATTACTAGTCAGCTTTTTTTAAGTATTGCTGAATAATATTAATTTGAATAAATCTCGAAAAAGGTGAGCAGAAAAATAGTATGTGTATTTGTCAAAAATATATTTAATATTTAAGCTTATCTAAGAACAGTAGCTTACACATAATTAATACGTAAGAGGGAATAAATTTGTATGGATAGTTGAAAAAAGGTGGTCGTTAAATAGCCTTTTCATACATATATATGTTATCCCCGCCTTCTCCTTCGAGAGCAGGAGGCGTAAGTTTTTCTTATTATAATTATAAGTATTCTGTAATACAGTAGGCACATTTCATGTCTGTTATATCTCAGTACATGGATGGCCAAGCGTTGATCGACATTTGTTTCTTGGTAAATTTTGTAAAAATGAATCCCAGCAAGATCGATTTACTACCCCGAAACCCCGTGGATACAAAATTTTATGAAAATTATTTGAGCCGTTTCCGAGATTCAGAAAGTATTGCTCATTATGTACGAAAAGACCGACAAAATTTTATGTAAACCTTAGAAATATCAAACGATAAATTAAAATCAATTAATTATTTTATTGCTGTTCGATGCTTTATATAAAGACGGCGTCCAATCTTCGTTATTACCCATAATCGCTTGGCATCTTTGTGGCATACTTTCCGCAAATTTTCGACATAGCTGCGAGGTAAAGAACTCCACGCAGACTTCAGTTCACGAGTAAAGTCAGCGACGATCGCAACGTTTTTTACCCTGAGTTTAAACTTCATCCACGCCGAATCATTTTCAATTGAACTGGCATCTGAATGGAATATGATGGCGAATCTAACACGTTAATACCATGTTATGTTTTCTAAGTGGTGCAGAGCCGACTTCGGCGTTTAGCATCATTATCCTCTTGCAGAATTTAAAAATCATTTTGGTGTGGAAACAGATTCTAAGCCGATGGCAATTTTGACGGCTTTTTCGAAAATTTTCGTCCTCTTCTCAGCATATAAATTACTGTTAAACAAGTGCAAATTTCCGATGCCCTTTTTTGAGAAGCATTCCTGAACATGAACTCTTGAGGTTGTTTCACGGTTCGTACCATCAGTCTATTGTTAGCCGTAGTCCAAGCTTGAGTCGAGTAACCGGCTACCCAGAATAAAGTTTAATTTAGATGTCAGAAATATTTATTTATTTATTTATTATTAATTTATTTATTATAATATTTTCCAAAGTATAAACCGACATCGGTGAATTATTTGCTGTTACCCAAGAAACCGTATATCATTCTAAAATACTAGTGTAAGAAATATTCTATAGACCAAAACTAGGTAATAAAAATATTTGAATAAATTATATTTAAGTATCAATCAAGATTAATCAAAGTAATGAATATTAATAACCAATATCTCTATTAGATACTAATTCTTTGGCAAAACGGCACTTTTGCTATCATCACAAGAGACAAACGCCATCAGTTGATACTCGAAAATCACCGTAGAAACAGTTTATGAGTTCCTTGTTGCGCCGCTATTCGGGACTATAATTAATGTGATACCTACACACCCTACACATAAAACTACGGCCACTGATTAAAGTGAAATTAATGTACAGACAACTGTTATCGAGTGTGTAGAATTAACAAGATCTTTATTTTTACTGACTTTCAAATATGATGTTCTGCAATACATACATTATATTTACTAGAATTAACTCGCGGTAGTTTTAAATTAAGTACAAACCTTTGCGTGCCTGACATTTATACTTGGTTGTACTTTCCGTGACCTCCTAAGAAAGGAGTTTTGAGGGTCTCTTTAGAAGGACGGCTTATCCGCAGTGATATCCTACGCTGACCAGAGGGATTTGTATAGTATTTATTTCATGTTTTCCTTCCATGCGTAGTGTAGACCTACAGCGTAGTTTAGTAGTTACAACACTCTACTGAATCCGTCGCCACACGTTCTCATGTGGTCTGAGATCAGTCAGGCAAACAGCAATACTTAAAACCTCTTCTGAGAGGCTTGATTTCCATTAATATAGTTGGTTACTTTTATCTTTAATATTTCTCTGTTACCACACAAAATGTAGGGATGGTGCTAGTCGATTAATGAACCAAACCCTCAAATTTAATGAGTCAGAGGGAGGGGTAGTACCAAAATTAAACTTACGCTATAGTAAAAGATTAATTGTTACTTTCAAAGTTAGGTAAGTACTCAGTTTTTTGGTAATTATGAAAGTTTGATTAATGATGTCAGCCTCGTCAAGGCGGCAGCTTTCAAAATAGAATATTTTATTTTCCCTCTGATTTTGAGTTAAATTAGGAGCTCTCTATGAATTTTGGTCGATAGAAGATGTGTTTAGAAATTTAAACTTAAGGAACAATTGAGAAAAATAAAATTTTCAAGATGATAACATTCCAAATTCATCTATTTATAAGTAACTTATTTAATGATTTTATAAAAGTTATACGTAGTTTGTTCAAAAAGTATCGCGAATTTTGCGTATTTTCAAAAATTATTTATTTATTCGTGAATATCTACTTTGTCCCCTTCAAAGTAATCCCCCTGGGATATTATACACTTGTGCCAACGTTTTTTCCAATCTTTGAAGCACTTCAAAAAATCATTTTTTTTCGTATCTTGTTCAGCTCCTCGGTCTATGCCGTTTTTATCTCGTCAATCGTGGCGTAGCGTCGTCCTTTCATGGGCCTCTTTGGTTTCGGGAACAAGAAAAAGTCACAGGGAGCCAGATCGGGGAATACGGTGACTGCGGTGTCATTAGTGTGTTGTTTTTGGCCAAGAAGTCGCGTACAAATTGAGCAATTTTGGTACGAATTTTGCGGCGACCCGTCTCATGCCCAAATTATCGATTAAAATCGAATGGCACGAGCCAATCGATATGCCTAGGTCCTCGGCAATTTCTCTAACGGCGATTCGACGATTGGCCAATGCCATTTTTTTCACTTCATCAATTTTTTCGTCTGTTGTTGAAGTGCTCGGGCGTTCGGAACGCTCTTTGTCGTTCACATCTTCTCGGCCTTCAGAAATTTATTTTGTACCACCGATAAACGTTGCTTTTGTCTAAAGTAGCTTCTCCGTATGCCTCAGCCAACATTCGGAATGTATCCGCGCACTTAATTTCGTTTTTCACACAAAATTTGATACAAATTCTTTATTCCATTTTTTTGAATAGGTAAAAATCGAAGACGAACCAAAACACGCGCAAGCAAAGCAGATGTCAACAATTAACTGAACATTCAAAATGGCTGAAATTGTCAGCATATGTGAGAGACATATGTATCAACATAACGCCATAAAAAATCAAAATCCGCGAAAATTCAAAATTCGTGATACTTTTTGAACCCTCTCTGTAACGTTTTTTTCTTTCTTTAGTTTACATATAACTTTTATATAATTATTTTAAGTACTGCCGCGGGAGTGGGTACCGTTCGGCATGCATGGGCCGACTCGACCGGAGTGATACCACGGCCTCACAAAAATCCGGTGTGAAACAGCGCCTGCGCTGTGTTTCACCGAGTGAGTGAGGATACCGGAGGCCCATTACCCAACCCAAACAAGTCAACATGTCGACTCCTTTGACATGTTGTATCCTTTCACTATGATGTATAAACTATCCGAAAACTTTATTCTAGTTTCTTTTTCATTCAAAGCACGTAGAAATTTTACTGTCTACACTAAGGATAATAAAATTCTATATCAGTGAGTTCATGACAGGCTTTGGCACTTTGGTCCTTTTTATGATATGAATTAGGTTGAATAAATCTGGCGTTTTGAAAGCAATATGGCTGAATACGACGTATGTACAGTTTTCAACTTTACATTGTTATGTGACGTATTACTTGGACCATTAGTAAATATATATATATAAGATTAGATATTTTAGGACAAATGATTGTCAGATGAGCAGTGGTAGGGTTCGAATCCTGGGGCGGAACAACTGTTTGTATGAGCCTACAAATATTTGTTTCGGAGTTTGGGTGTTTTCTATGTATAGTGTGTATGTATTTACAAAAAAAAAGTATTTATGTATTCATATCAATTGTCTAGTACCCATAATAAAAGCTCTGCTTAGTTTGGGACTAGATGGCGTTCTGTGTTTAGATGTCCGCAATATTTATGTCCACAATATTTATGTCTGCAATATTTATTTAATCTTATGTCCTGTATCTAGGTGTGGGTTATTTATGTGTAAAAATATGTATTTGGAAACATTTCAGTATTTTATCAGCATTCTTTTCCCCACAGTAGATGCTCTGCCTAGTTTGGAATTAGACGGATATGAAATGCGTGAGGTTATTCTAACTATTATTTTTATAATAAACATTAACGTTTATCCTCGGGTCCCTCGGCTGCCATCTGAGTAGTTTAAGATATATTAGCGAGCATACAGTGAAAGCGGTTTTGTTAAATATTCAATTAAGAAGAATGTATTGTCAACTATTCCCTATTTCCCTACCTGAGACTATCAGTATTCCTTACACTTACACTCCATGTGGCTTAATTTTTATGCTTAGTACAAAGTTTACTTTTCTTGATGAATGCTATTACGATCTCAAAGAAGGTAACCGTTAGGCAAGCGACAACCCTTAAAAGAAACAAGCCAACACTGTGGTAAATTCTTTATTTTTTATTATCAAGTCATAATCGGTACATATAATAATACATAGTTATTTGTGTAGATCAAAACTAGAAAAGGGGAAAACACAGGAAAATGAATGTGATCATGTTCTTATCATTTTCCTGCCCGTGGTGATAGTGACATTATTTTAGGAAATTTAACAATATACTTCATAAGATTTCTTAATGCTGTAAGTCTTTGTGAATAGCAATAATTTATGTGTTTACTTTTTACGTTCAATTTCTACGATTTTCCAAGTTTACACCAAGAAAATAATAGTAGATGAAAGCTACACTAAATCCTTCTAAGATTTCGGTGCTTATTTAATTTGCCAAACCTTAGAAATATTTGAGTTTACGAATACGAAAACTCTTCTGTTTCTTAAAGAGAAGAGATCGTAACAGCATCTTAATGCCAGGAATTTATCTTCTCACAAACTATATATAGAAATAATATTATTAACATAAAAGATCTTTTATAATTTCAGCTCAACAACTTTCAGACATGACTTCTGTAGCGTGATATAGACGACTACACGATCCAAACAACAGTTATAAAAGCAAAATGTGGATAGAAATTGGTTTTTAATTGCTCTTGTTTTCTGGTACTATGGAGACTACCAAAATCATTAATATTATCTTACAGAGTATATAGGACTTCGATATTATCATAAACTTGATCGTTGAATGAATAACATAAATCAGTATCATACTATTCTCCAGCAATTTTCCAGCCAGTGTTGAAAATTAGTGATTAAAATTTACAGTAAAACCTACTTTTATTATTTCAGATGATCAATAAAATAGTGTTTATCTCGATAATAATCCTGTCAGCTTTTATTAGGTACAAAATACCTTTCTCTTTGATGTAAATATAAACAGGATGACATCATAACAAAGTTTGCGTACCCTGTAGACACAGTTAAGATTGTGGTGATTAAACTTGCAAAACAAAGATTTAGGTCAGACCTTTTAGTAGTTGGTTACTTTAGCATACATGCGGTAGTAAGAGCACGGTTTTAGAAATCTGTACATAAGATTTTTTACCTTACCCAAGTACTACTACTCGCGAAAGCCAAAAGAAGGGTATATTTTTTGCAGTCTATGTATATGTATAATTATATGTTCCTCCGAAGCGTCTAAATTACTGAACCGATTATAATGATTGACCTATCCATATATTCGAATGACATAGACTATATGAATTTGCTTAAAGGCATTCACGAAGTCAGTTAAGGTTTTTAAACTTTCTCTTGTAATATTTTTTTAAGAACTATAATTTTATTAACCAAACTGTTATCAACTAGGTTCGGGACATCAACCAAATTTTCTTTCTAAAGCTTTTGTATACCAGAATACTTCAAACATTTGATTCCGTAATTAATTAATTTATAAGAAGCAGTCTCTCATCATTTCTGCCTCGGTGACGCACGTAAAACGGCACCAGGTCAGGTGTTGAGGATGCTCCGATGGGGTTCCCAAAGACGAGGTCTTGTGGAAGGCCATACCTGTCCTGGTACGGCTCCCGCAGGTGGTGGGCTTGCGAGCCATCAGCGCGCACGAACAGCTTAGTGCTCAAGCATCTCACGATATCATTTAGGCTCTCCATGCGTAAATCATACTAAGTAAGCTGTAGAAAAAACTCTAAATAAAATTATACATTCAAATCACACTCATGAGATATTTCATTAAACATAATAAATATAGAGCAGGACATGATAGATGACACGCATTCTTTGCTCTTACAAGTATGATTCACTTGACGACAATTTCATGTAATATTATATTTTTAATAATGTATTCAGCAATTAAACGTCTGAAAACTGAACTCTAGAATGAATAAGACGTTCAGATCGCGATATCTTAGAAAACTAGTGTTGAGAAATTAATTTTTCGACTCTTTGAACTCTCAAAGGGCTCCCTTTAGCATAATAAGAAAGCAAAAACTGAGATGAAATACCACTAGTCATAATTAGGGACATATATACATCATATGGGAGAGCCACGCTGTGGCACGAACGTGCCGGCTCGACCGGAAAATAACACGGCCTCACAGAAAACGGATGTGAAACAGCGCCTTCGCTATGTTTCACCGAGTGAGTGAGGATACCGGAGGCACATATCCCAAACCTTCCCCCAATCCCCCTCCCCATCCCCCAAAGGCCAGCTAGGCGCTTGTGACACCTCTGGTGTTGCGGGTGTCCATGGGCGTTGGTAATCGCTTACCATCAGGCGACACGTCTGCTCATTTGCCCCCTATTCCATAAGAAAGAAAAAAAATACTTGCGGTGCTCTGTTATCCCATATTTTTCATCCTTGACATATACGAACAATAATATAGTCAATATAATGCAATGAATAAATATTAACTATTAATATCGCATTTAATTAGTCAATAGTGTATAGTGCTATGTAAAGCTCCAATCTTCATCTTTTATCTATAATTCTCGTATCACATTGTTGCTCACGATGAACCCCTAAAAGTACCTAACTGATTTACACGTTTTGCTAGCGTGCTTAGGAAGGGTAGTTAACCGAGCAATAAGCCGAGCATGGTTGAAAAGGGACGAACCTGAAGTTGCGTGAGTCAACTAGAAATTATATTGTATAAAAGAATATTTCGAACATCTTACACAACGCTATCTAGTTAAGCAGATCTTGTGTTATGAATACTAGGCAACAGATATAATAAAACAATAAATGATACATATATACTCTTTTGTAAATGTATATGTATTTATATTATATAAAGAAAACACCCAACCTCCGAATCTAATATTTGCAAATCAAATCTTACAGACATTTGGTCCTACCCAGGAATGGAACTTGATACCTCAGCATAGCAGTCGGATACGCTACCACTGCGCTACAGTGGCAGTCATTAAAATAAGTTCCTAAAAGCTCAAAAAGATGTTTTGTCTTTTGAAAGTTTTTATAAGGTCATATGGAAATATATTTTACAATATCATGAAAAAGCCCATCCCTACTTTATGCTCCAAGTCACGGCCCACCCTCGCCATGGCGGCAATTCAAACGTTTTAGGACGATGTCAAAAATTATAGTGCCAATTACATAGCGACATTAGTTTTTATTTGTTTTATATTAGTTCTACTCTTCTATTTATGATGCTATAATGATCATCGATTTAGTTAGTTCTATTTTTCTTCTGCAGTCGTTAAGTCTACAACTTGTGTGGAACTTACATTATATTCACCTATTTCAATTCTAACTTCAGGTCTTAAGGTATTGAGGTGTTTAAACAAGTCACGAATTAGGTATTTAATAAAGAAAACCTGACGGCGTATATTTTTTTTATTTTGTTTTTTTAATTTTGATGTACCCAGTGTCACTTTCGTGGCTTAGACAAATCTATTGACACAACTCGCATAAAAATCCAACAAGCCGTTTAGGCATACCAAAGAAATACACATACATACATACACCCGAAAAACATAAACCTCCTTCCTTCGCAGTCTGGTAAAAAAATTAACATCATTCAATTTTATAAATAAGTAAGTTCTTCGAAAGTATTCAGTGTCATCAGCCTATTCGCTTGAAATTTATAGGAAGCCTTAATGAGTTAAATCCCTTAAATTCTGTAACAAATCTTTTTATCTATATGATGACAAAAAGTAGTTTGCCAAATGGTTTATCGTCTTAATAGGCTGCCACTTTCATCACACTGCATTGTTGCATTGTCTGCATTCGCAACGAGAATGGTGACCACCACTCCTGGATTCTGAACATGCTTTCTATCAGGCAGGGTATAGTTACTTTGGCTTGCTCTTATTTAAAAAGAATACCAAAATATTTTAAGTACAGTTCGGTAAACACTACTGAAATCTATCGAAGCTCGTTTGCTCATAAACGTTCATTCAATCGACAATTCACTCCACTTTAATGGAAACACAACCTTATAATCGTGGTGACCCAGACAATGGGCCTCATGAGACGCGACCGACTTACTGATAAATGAAGTATGTCACTCCAATCGGTCTTTAATGGAAAAGTAATTGTAATTTTGCTTTGTGTTGTACAAATATGTATAATCCGCAAAAGTTGTTTTATTAGTATACAAATATTAACATCAAAAATTAATCCCATATAAAATAGAAGTGTACATTGTGGCTTCAAACAACTATACCCTTCCGCAATTTCTTATTATTACGCACACGTATTACTTTTATGTTTCATAAATAAGTTATTACACTAAGGTTATTTCTACATCTTAAAATGAGAGTGGTTTTTATTTAAAAAATCTTTAACAAATCTTTAAGGGTACAACACGGGAACATGTTTAAGTGATTATCTTGATGGCGCAGTGTATGCGACTGCTGTGCTTGAGGTCTCGGGTTCAATTCCTAGGTCGGACCAAATGTTTGTATGAACTGAAAATATTTGTTTCGGAGTTTGGGTATTTTCCATGTATAATATGTATGTACAAAAGAAAAGTATATGTATATTTATATCATATGTCTAATACCCGTAATACAAGCTCTGCTTAGTTTGGGATTAGATGGCGTTGTTAGTTAGCTGTACGAAATATGCAAAAAGTTAAGGAAACAAGGTTTACATTATCATCATGTCAGCCGTGAAAAGTCCACTGCTGGACATAGGCCTCCTCCAAGGCTCCCCATAACAACCGGTCCTTAGCTGCATATTTCCTGTGATCTTCACCAGGTCATCAGACCACCTTTTAGGGGGCCTACTGGGGTAAGGCTTATTTATAAATAATATACATGTCTTCAAAAATAAACGAACATAATTTCTATCGCATAAAAATCTTTTCTTTTAACGTAGTGTAGGACGTCCACAGGCTAGGTGGAGTGATGATTTGCGCAAGACGGCTGGCAGGAGCTGGATGCAAGAAGAAGAGGATCGAACTAAGTGGCCTGCAATTAGAGAGGCCTATGTCCAGCAGTGGACTGCGATAGGCTGATGATGATGATGATGATGAAAAAGTTAATAATAATACATTTATATTAAACATTTTTAATGTAAGGGATTTAAATTTGACTTATTTATTTCTTTTTAGATTTCAATATTAAATAACAAATATAAAAGAGCTTCAATAAAATAGAAAGCTTTTACGTATACCAATATTTGACCAACGCAGGCTCTCACACTTAGGGCTGAAACGATTTCATGGTTGAACTCATTTTCTCATAAGGAAGTTTTGGTTGTGTAGCGGTAAAATGACAACCCTGTCACTCTCAACAACGTGGAAGTGCTACTAGAATCTCTAATAATCTTACTTTATATATTTTAATTAATAATCTTCGGGCTGTTTATTGAGGTCAAGTTTTTGGAAACACAGCATATTATAATTAATTTACGTATTATTACTGTAACTTTTTGCTTTGGTTTCTTTAGTTAAGTGGACCAAGTGTGTTTTGGATAGCAAACCAGCTCAAATACACTAAAGTTATCTATGTGAGTAGCCGAGTTACCGCAGTTAAAATTTATTTACTACTGGAGATTTTCTACCGTCCATTTACTACTCCATTTTCACGGTTTTCTAAGCCACATATTTCATATGGTTTGCTGTGAATACTTATTTATTTCCTATTATCCATTCACAAACATTGCAATATAACACTTGTATGTAATTCATGACTTCAGTTTCCGTTGAGTTGAACTTTGCGAATCAACATTAACAAACTCACTTTTTAAGTCTATAGATATGGTAAAAATAAGTAAGTTTCATTTTTCTTACCAATTGATTTATCATACTCATCCAAGTGTGAGTCATACTGGTGCACGAAGAGTTCTCTACCATTATCTACACATTTCAAGAGTCTTGATGTTGCCGTTATCAACACCAAGCAAATACGAAAAAAAACACGTTTGGTATATGGGGGCCTTAATTTATGTGACTTTAATATTTATTCCAATCTATTGGTCCATGAGATACAGCATGGTGACCGATGGATAGATAGACGTACTTATAACTTTATTTATAAAAAATATACGTGTTATAGAGTCCCGATATATCCTTTAAATTAATCGGGACTCTATAACTCTATAGAGTCCAGATTTATCCTTTGAATATGGAACCCTAAAAACTCATTATTATTACTAATCTTCAAAAGCTGATACTTAAAATTATTGTGTAACTTTTCCTGTGATTGATGCATAGAAATTTGTTGCTTTTCTTAGACTAAGTTAAATCTCATGGGTTAAGTACGCTTTCAGGTTAAGGAGTAAAGATAGTAATCAAAGCTAGACTCTCTTGTAAACTTAAACATGGACGTATTTAAGATCAACAACAACCCATAATGTCCCACTGCTGAGCTCGGGTCTACTCTCAGGAGAGGGTTAAGGCCATACGTCCCCACGCTGGCCAAGTGCGGGTTGGGGACTGGCAAGAATACGTTGTGGCTACGTAAATCTTGCCGTTGGATGTTTTTAAGCCACCCCAAGGCCTCCAACTAAGCTTCACGACTGTTATCGTATGATAACAACCGGGACCAACTGTTTAACGTGACCTCCGAATCACGGAGACGCTCATGGTAACATGCCACCAGCGGTCACCCATCCAGATACTGACCGCGCCATCGTTGCTTACCCTCGATGATTGTTTCTAATCACCGAGTGCAACTGAGCTATGAGCGCATATTTAAGATCACGTTGAAATAATTTTAAATAAATTCCTAAATGATTTATAAATGAAAACTCGTAAAATAAAGCATGAAATAAATATACGAAGAGCAAAAATTAAATGAATCTCATTACAACAAATGAAACGTCAAGTCACGCACAACATAGCGTGTTATCGTTACATATCAAATGAGTAACATTTATAAACACAGGTTCGTTAAAGATCTTCACAAACTCCTCCTAAAAATTCAGGGCTGCATGTAAATAAACTCGAGTTACTCGTGAATTATTCATCTTGGTGCCAACCCTGTGTCTGTTATAAAAAAATTTTTGTTAGTAAAATAATTTTGGCAACCTCTCGTTATTAAAAAGGTTGGGGTACTAACAACCAGCGTTATGATTATTTTCAATTTTATATTTTTCTCCGTAATCTTTAAACGTAACTGGAATTTAAATAGATTTGTGTTACATTCGTGTTTAAGCTTCAACAAAAGTACCACATAGCTATTATTGTGGCCTAATTAACGAACTAAAAATGTAAAAAATTAGAAATGTAATAGGTTTAAGGTGATCTTTGCTATTAAATAACACTTGCAAAGTATCAAAATTATAATAACCCTAATCATAGATAGTATATATATAAAAGAAAAAAGTAACATTTGATTCAAGAACCGTCTTGTAAATCTAATTTTTTGAAACGAGTAATTCTTCGGTTTCGGGGTTGATAAATCGATTCAGCTAGGGTTCGGTTTTAGAAAATTTACCAAAGAAAAAAATAATGAGTAAATCACAGACATCCAGGTACTATATTTAAATAAGAATAAACGACGGTTTCCTAAAAATTCTTATCTGAAAAATTATGACCGTCATTTGTTACTGAAGGCAGATGACAAATGAAACTTTCTTTCATAAATCGATCACCTTCTTGAAAGTTATTGACATAATATTAAAGTATTTCCTTACATAATCTATTAAATCCTCATAGCTTTCGCAACATCCGATATGTGACACATAGCTTTGTCTTGGTTCACGATTATAAAGTGAAATATAGCCGGCAGCAATCGTTAATAGACGGAGTAATAATTGAATAAAAACAATTTAATAATTGTTTTAGTATTAGGAATATTTCCATATGTTTTGTTTTACACTAAAATGATGATTATGTTAATGCTTAGATTAGATCGAAATAAAAAATATATGATGTTTTACGAAGGACAACTACTTGGCATAATTTGCGTACCAATATTATGTCATATCCACAGACTTTAACATTCCATTGCGAGACTTATGCCTCTCCTCAGAAAAGAGATTTTGTCCTTAAAAAATATTAGCTCAGGAACAATACTTTTGTTTAACAACTGTATACTGGCTTATATGACGTATATGACGGTCTTGGGTTCGAATGCATGGATGGGGCTAAAGCGTATTGAGTTTGTCTGATTATAGAAATACTTTAGGGCAGCTCGGAGTGAAATTAGAGTCACTACCCCCATGCCACAGAGGGCACGAATAGCTCTCGGTTAGTGAACATCGCGGGAAGAAACAACTCTCAAGTAAAAGTAACCTTAGTTACTCCTTATATCAACGAGTATCTGTTAAAAATTAAACACTTTAATTAAACATTTATTTGGATAGAAAACCCTTTGCTGTAAGGGACACAAAAATATGTACACCAATACCCATGTCCTGCATATAGACATTACAAAAACGCATCGTTTGGAAATAAATAATTTATTTAATCAATCAACTGTCCACTACACTTGTATATTTGTTCATTTATTAATTAGACTCACGAATGACCTGATGGCTTGTAGGGAGGCACGTAAAATAATTAACGTAATTTCCAAATGTGCTTTAAAATTGAAAACAATAGCAAAGATAAACACATTTAAACATCATAAAATTATTTTAAGAATTATTTTCATACAACAGGCCACGCCAAGCCGAAATTCATTTTCACTGTTCACATACGCTCTGAAAAGTTTAATATGAAATCAGAGCCAAACGGAAAATGTTTTCCGACTTATGGGAGATAATACTTTTATTATTCATTTCGTGTTTACTGCTTTCATAAGGCAGTGAGAGAATTTTATGTTTTTGCCGTACCGCTTAGCTAATTAATGAACATTTGTTGATGCCGTGGTCGCTGTACTTTCATGAAATATGTATAAAAAAGTATTTAAAAACAGAAGTATAAACAGGAAGATCTATTATTTTTTGGTTTGAACTTGTTGTCTCTCCTATTATTCCTCCTATTATATAAATATAACAACAGACAAATGTTTTTATATCAGTTGTCTAGTACCCATAATACAAACTCTACCTAGTATGGGTCTAGATGGCGTTGTGCGTTAGATGTCAGAAATATTTATTTATCTGAATTATGTATCTATTTAGAAATAAGTATGCTATGCGGAGATTGCTCACCGTAAGACAGGTTCTGCATAATTTGGGATTAGTAATGTAAACGAAGATGTTTAAAGTTATAATAATATTATTATTCTCAACTGAGACGAAATATGTTTCCATAATGTGTCCTCAGTGCTTGAGGATAACAATTACCGTATGATAAGGTTAGGAATGTGGGTTTCTGGTTTTGTGAGCGTCAATATTAGGCCGTAGACAAGAATAAGTTTTTATTAAATACTTGTGGCGACTTCCACATACAGCGGCAACATAAATATATGACAACGTCATCTACCAAAGATGCATTGAACTATGGAGTAGCATAGTATAAGAAGAAGCTACTAGTCCTGTATCGCGCAATAGAATGCACGCAGCGTTTAACATATATTACACACATTATTTTAGTTTAAGTAATTGTTTTGTTTTATTATTATTTTTTCATCGGCAAATAGATTTAAAGTTAACATAAATATATAAGATTATGTACTGGAATTATATTATAAACAGAAGTTAATGAATATGGCCGATAGCTAGAGGCGCCATATGCTGAAGAACAGGTTTCTAACCTAGTTCAGCAGCGGAGGCCAATAAGACACAATTGGTACATTGTAATCATGCATTTTTAAGATTTTATAAAAATTAACAATTTGCTAACTCTTTGTATGGATCAATATATATTATATTATAGAACCGACAGAAAATATAAAAATGCAAGGCTATGTAAGCTTCGCGACACATATATTTATGTTGCCGCTGTTCTAATTTTAGACTTTATAATAAGTCATCATAAAATATTTATATCGCAACAAATCACCATTCGTGTCTGCACTGAACCTGTATATTCACCTTAAAACTACACTGTAATACACCTTCCGCTCATAAAAGTGGCAAAAATGTAGGCACTTGGAAATGTAAAGAGGACGTAGGTCTTAAGTATAATCCTCTTGGTTTTACGATTATTTCAGTGTTTACTGTAATGTCACGGGTAAGTTTCTGAAATATTTACGAGGGTTGTCAATAAAACAGTGTATTAAAACTGCTAAGAGGTTTTTACTGACATACATGAATTTTATATTTTTGTGACAAACTAAGAAACGAGTTCATTGAACTGTTACACGTTTCATTTGAATAAATTTTTGATTTCTAGTTATATACACACATTTTATTAGTAAAAAGCTTTCGTATAGTATTAGAACTATTTGTCTAGTGAATACTGATTAAATACATTGTCTGTACGCTCTCTATGTTCCACTATTTTGTCTCTAAGTGTCGCTTTTTTTTTTAATTTAATTAATTTAGAAATTGTGCGAATATTCTTTTGTTCTGGCACTATGGTATAGAGATAAAATCAAATGATTGAATAAAGTAAGTTAATTAATAAACGATATACACACACACACACACGCACACAAGCACGCACGAACGCACACCCACGCACACGCACTCACACACACACACACACTTTGAGAATGCTATGGAATGTAATTTTTTGTCGTTGTCACATTACGACACCGTAGAGGATAAGGGACTGAATGTAAGCCGTGGTTGTCCACGCATAGGGTTTTAAAAACATATTGAGTTGACTTTTGATCCCTACCTCTGTATTTAAATATTTAACGATTCACACCTTTCAAAAGCAGGAGGTTTAAAAAGAATATTTAAATACTTAACGAGAAGTACTCCATTTATTAAAAAACTTTGCAACACTGCTTTAACTGATAGAGTACAGAGAGAACTATACGTAACTAGAATTATTTATGCGTTATGAAGTCATGAAATCGAGTTTGTATCCGATGAGTAAGGTTATATTATTTTTTATTAATCGAATTTTCTTATGTTTGTGTACATAGTTGCATTCTCTGTTCCTCACTCGCATAATGCATGGCAGGATGGCAGTACCGACGGCACCTTGTAGGTACCTAATCAAAAAGTTAGTCAAATACAAGTCAAATATAATCCGAAACTATGTACATTTCAAATAACTAGATTGATTACAAACCCTTGTAGGTATATCTAGACTTTTGACGCACTCACAGAAAAATAAAAAAAAATATTTTTCTTAGACGCTTGTTTTAAAACTCAGGCCTAAAGTGTTTCATTTTCTGGGATTTTCTTTGTTTGTAATTCTAGATTCTCAAATAATTGTACCTGTCCTTAGGTGTTTCCTACGTAGGTACACCAGCATTAGCTGTAGGTGATATAAAATCGGCGATCGATAAAGACGTTCATCTTCTTAAATCATGAGCGCAGTAGGTTCACAGATCTAATAAGCCCTGCTTTTAGAATTTCTAAACCACCTTTAAGCTTCTGATTAGATTTTTTTTGACGATAATCTCTATACCATCCACTTATCGTGCCCTTTGCAGCATGGGATCATCTTTTTATCAGATAATCAGATGAGCAGCCTGCAAGGTCTTAACCAAATAAGAAAGTTTACAATGGCACCCAAAATGGTTGTTGCCGGCGAAATATGAAAGTGCGGTCCCTCGGTTAAAAAACAGACTCTAAAAACCACTAAACTATAGATGCGTGGCATAAAGACAGTGGTGATTCTCTAAAGTCAGATAGAGTATCTGCTTATTTTTTCTAATAGGAGATAGGAATTTTTATAAAATACTTAATAAAATATTTTCTTTTAACTATTTTCTTCATCGTCCCTCATAAAAATGTCAACAACGAATCGATGCACAACAAAATCCAAAGTAGGTAGGTAACAAAAAGAATCGTATTCGATAAAACACAGTAAGTAGTCTTCGTTAAGGCAAGTGATTAGAGTCCTTTGGTAAGCAGTAGTCACAAAGGGAGAGGAGGAATCTCAGAGTCAATAAACAAAAGCAGTCGGAAAGCACGGAAAATCAAAAACACAAGGATATAACAAGAGGTACGAACTCGTAAGCAACGGATGACATGTTATGTTTTTCAAGTGTGGTCATGGCTGTAATAGTATTTTACCATACTCGAATTGTATTCATAAAATAATTAGGCTTAGTAAATAAATAAATAATTAAAAAACGGGTTAGTCTTTGTAATAAAACAAGATTTCAGATTGTTACAATGTAAATCGTGTGTAACGTGTATTACTTATTTAAATGCAAAACGTTCATGTATGTAACTGGGAGAAGATTTATTACCTTGTGGCAACATTCAACGGAACCGTCGTTACCTCGTATTCCAATAACATGTCAAATCATTTTTAATCAAATGTTTTCTCATTACAAATGATATTTTTCCTAGTCTTACACAGATTATAAACCTACCTTGAAAAAACGTAAGAAATTATTTTATTCACATGTGTAATTATGACATTTATAGACGCTTGGGAATTCTATCAACAACTTTTTCCCCATTGTCCTCTAGGATATTAAGAAGTATTTACATTTATATTTTGAAAGCACGGTTGGCCTAGTGGCTTAAACGGCTACCACGCCAAAGTTTCATGTATGTTTGCGAATTCCCCACGACACAGGATGTATACAATCGCGAGATTTGTTTTTTAAGAACAAACAAATATTCAGAAAAACTCAGTAACAATTATGTCCTGACTCGGGAATCAAACTCGAGAACTCTTAATCGGCAGTCACTAACCACTATCCAGTCATATATGTTTTCTATGTATTTTATGTATTTTTTTATAAAAACAATGTAATATATTTTACGTATTTATATCAGTTGTCTAGAATCCACGATAAAAGCTTTACTTAGGTTGACCCGATCCGTCGCCGGCGAACCGGGCGGTGGAGGCGCGCCTACCAGCACCTCATGCCGCCCTGAGTGTGGCCGCGGATGGACGGGACGGGTTTTCCCCTCCATACGCTTCACAGGCCAGCCGCGAGGGGGCGACGTTACGCGTGTGCCGTACGTCACCTAAATTGAGAGTTTTCCATCAGACGACGGAGCCCGCTTCAGTACAGGCAGGCGCTGGGAGGGGTTCGGATGGCGTAAGAAAGCGGTTCCCGGATCCCTCCCGTCTCAGGCGCAGAGTGGCACACCGTCTGGTTTTAGTCGTTTCGATTCCGACGCACCGCCCCGCCGCAAACTCCGGTGGGGTGAAGGCCCGAGGGGGTTTACACACGTAAAAAAAAAAGATGGCGTTGTGTATTAGATGTCTGGAAAAACTTATTTATATTGCATTTATATCGATTCTGTCGTGGTTTCAATCGAGTCTTAAGTTTCATTAATATTGCAGTACTTGTAGTCCAATATATATGAATCATTGACATTATTATATTAATCATTAGTAATGTAGTATAATATTAACTTATTTGAGATACAATCGATTTGATGTGAAGAGAGTTAAGTCTCGTGGCAAAATGCATAGCTATGATTCGAGTGTACAAAATAATTTATATCGGTTAAAACAAAAAAAATAATGGTCTCCCTTCGATTTCACACCATGGGTTGAATAGCTCCCTGATTTACTCATTTTTATATAAACACACAACACTACAGACAATACTTTATGATAACGCATCAAACGTGAATTTTTACTTACGTCTTTTAAAAACTAAAGATACTCATATAATCTTCTTATGAAAAAAACATGACCTAAAAAACTAGCAGCTCAGATTTTTAAATTTATTTATATCCAATATTTTATTTTTTGAATAAAAATAACCCTTTTTCACTTTATAAACTAAGTCACTGTATTTAGAAATATTTCACGTAAATTTTAATACGTGTCAGGTATAATTGAGGGACGAAAATAACTTACAAAGGCCTAAGATACCATACATATTTATGGGGTAAACAAAATAAATCACGATTGCCAGACATGTTTATGAATCAGCCTGTACCTGTTTGCACATATCTAATACTGTTTCACGCACGATAACATGTTTTGTGAACACCATGTATAAATTGCTGCTAGTTTGTCTTTTTTTATTATTTCTTTTATACGTATATTACGGCAGCTGCTAAGCGGAGATATGAATATTAAGGAAAATCTCAAAGTTACAAACGTAACGGATTTACTAAATGGTAGTTTAGATAAAATATTATTAAGAATATAACTTATATAATAGAATGAAATGATAGGAGGTATTATAAACCTTTTAAATATTTGTTTCGTAAATAAATCTCGGTGAAAAACGAAAATTACGTCTATGTGTAAAAGTCAGGAAAGTCTGAAAACAGACATTGCAATCCACTACGGGTATCTGTGCCAAAAATATAAAACCTAGTCAATCCAACCTCATATAAAATATATAATAGCCTAAATAATCAAGTAAATAGTTGATTCATATTAAATAATATTAATATCTTGGCACCTTCCGCTTGTCAACTTTTGGTGCTACTTACAAATATTGTTAATGATGTCCGTACTTTTTTTTACAATGGTACTTACTGCGTAATAAATTTTTAATGTTACACAATGTTTAATCATCAAATAATAATTGTATGTTAATAATAATTAGAACAATTAATGTAAAGAATGTTAAATTTTATCTGCTGAGTTTGGGATTTTAGTATTGTCCTGTCTTTTGACCTGTCAGACGTTATAAAATGCCGTGGGTTGGAGTAATGCGGGGATATTTATATCATAACCGTTCTACTTGATGTATAATCGAGAATATTATAAGTTTGTGCTTATATAATTTGTTGCTTTGCCGCTATTTTGACTACGCGAGCTTCACTAGCTTTCATCCGGATAAAACGTATGTATGCGGTTTAATTTTCAATGATATTCGATAAAAAGCTAAGATCACTTTTTAAGCATATTTTTCACAAATAAGTCCCGCATAATGAAAACTACCTATGTGTGAAAGTCCGAAAAGTCTAACAACCGTTACAATAAAATAATATAAAATCAAATAAAGTTCACGACTTAAGATATAAGGTGACCTCAGCATTAAAAGTTACTGTTTGCAGATGAACAGTATCTATTAAGACTGTTCTACCTTTCAAATCCATTTTTTTTTGAGAAATTCCTCCAGTTGTCATCTTACCTGGGCTAAATAAAAGATCAAGATCATCAGATCTTTTAGCAAGGTCTAAGTTGTACCCTCAAAAGGTTTTTTTTGTTAATCTTGGAAGGAGTATTAAACGTATGTGTTTATAACAATAAGTAAAAAGATATCGTGTTTAAAAATTAATGAACTCCATTTTTAACTATACTGGATCATAATTAATAACTTCACAAATAATACTTAGTTAATTCAATTGCAATGATCTGTTGAATGTAAATTTAATAATTTCTCGACTCTGAATACAGTATTTTATTATGTATCAAACCAGACTGAAATTGTTTATTAATCAAGCGGATATTGATGCATGTAGCAACGTTCCTAGACCAATAAATTATATTATATTGCCATGCCATTTATATTATTATGTCAGTAAAAGAAGCCTTAATGAATAGTAAATTTATGTATAGACATATTGGACAATCCATTTGCTGTTATTTAGATAGAAACATGTCTGTTTATTTGGCACTTATCTTGCAGCATAGTACCAAATAGCTTTTTACACCAAAAGCACACATCTTTCATGATCTACATTGAATGAAATACCCTAGTTCAGATAATATTAATAAAGTCTTTTATATTGGGTATATACGCCTACACACACAATAAATCTATATGTGTGTAAATTACAACAAAATTATTTAAATTTGAGATTTATGATGAGGGTAGTACGAAATTATAAATTTGTTTTGGAACTTAAATGGCATAATGAAGTTGTGGGTAAATGTTTCATCTAAAAAGATGTTACCCTTTAAGAGTTATTTTATTTTGTTTTTTGTTGACGCCATTTGCTTGCCCCAACAATTTTTACAGAACACTTGTTTTAAATAGGGTTGTCGTCTTAACAATTATGTGCCTGCTATTCTGATGTTTTAATATAATTTTTGGAAAATTATCATTTGATGTCATTAAGGGTTTGTAAGATCTAATATTTAATTAGAGATTGTTACAATTTTGAGTGCTTATTATATTTATCCAGTATTCATACTAGAATTATTTTATATTGGAAAGAACACAGGACTAATGACCTTATATTCGTTTTCCATATTCTCTCATGTTTCCTTTATAAACTGCGATGTTTCTAGTGGCAGCGCACATAATTTGTAAATAAATTAAGTTTTTTCTAAAAAAAGTTCCAAAAGAAAGTTACGATATAACCTTCGCCTGCCCTTAAGTAAATTTTATGGTGCTAGTAGTTACGATGTTAAAGAGCATCAAAATAAAATCACGTCTGAACTTATAATTTTTGACTTGATCATGACATAGCACCAAGGTAGACACCAACCCTAATTCCCAGCTGTTCCTTTTACGGTGGACTTAACTAAATTAAGTTGAAAACACTTTTTCTTGTAACCCTTTTGTTCACTGGACTTGGAAGACATATATTGCCTTATCAGGCGTATCAAACGACAAAAGCGAAAATGAGAAATTCGAATTTATTCAATTATTCTATGGTTATGACTGCAATTGTCGTTACAATTTGCAAATTCCTTTGTTTTTGTTTGTTCGTGAATTTTCGTTTTCATATAAAGCCGTTTCTGGGTTGGTTGTTTCAGTAATTGTTTTATATGTTTTATTGTGGTAATAACTGTTTATTACTGTATCAATTTTGCTCTTTTTATAAAATTATTTTGGAGTGACTCTAATAATCTCATCAAATATTTGAAAATTATCTTTACATTATTTATTTGAATGGTCCGATTATTAAACCAGGTTGACGCAATCCATCTTTATCGTTGTAACGATGTTTGTCATCGAGTGTGAGGTAAAACTTACACAATACAAAGTAGACTTTCATATGTTCTAGGTAGCATGTGATGAAGCACAAACTAAAAAAAGCGAAGACTGCCTAGATCAACACACAGCAAAGGAGTACTTAGGAGGCGTGGGTTATCAAGATATATCGCAGAAAACAGAAAAACTAATTATTTATTTTCTATTGAAAAGGGCCGACTAGCCCTTAAACTGAGAGGGAGAGAGAGTAAATGGCACTATATATAGCAAAACAAAAATATTGAAAATTAAATGAAATATAAGCTGGGGAATAAAGCATATTAAAATAAAAATCTTAAATTTTTTAATGATTTCTATATTCTTTTGTACTAAAATCAGCACTTTCTTTCTGACTTTCTGACGTTACGTCTTTTTAAGCATGAGTTACGTACAACATTCTATTTTCCTTTTTTAGAATCTTAATTGTTTTGTTCTTACATTTTATTGTGTTTCTCATACATCATATTTATTAAGAATTCCACTTTTGTTGACACTTTTATACAAACAAGATGTGAGCGAGTAAGTTGTAACAAATGTTGGCTGACTGTCTGAATAATTCATTGAGTAATATCAGGTGACAAGACGTCTCGTAACTTTTTATTTCAGAGCTTATTTCTCGAAGCCAACAAATTGTAACTCCTCACCTTAAACAAAAGCTGCTATGTATACTGGATGAGACACGTGTTAACGTCAGGTGATACGATGTCGTATTAGCTAGAATCATTAATGTTTACAATCAAAATTCGTGTTCTAAAATAAATGTAGAAATCTTTTTTTTTTGCCTTTTGATGCTCTTAAAGACAAAATTACTACGCAGCATCGTAAAATTGTCAACTATAAAACTAATTGGACCTTGAAATTCATAATTAACTTAAAAGTTAAAAGAAACAATATTATCACTATAATGTTTCCATCACAATTTGCAATATTTTGCTAAGAATTTGTCTGGCTTCTGGTATTTTGAAATGAATAAACAGATTAGATCAATAATTTTATTTATTTATCTTCATTGCGTACAAATTACAAAAATACTAAATAAAATGAGTGACAAAGGGATTACTACAACAATTGGCGGTCTTATCGCTCACGGCGATCGTGTATCGTAATATCGTAATATCGTAATTCACGGGTTTGAAACTGCAAAAGATTGACATAAAGGTTGCATACCTTTCTGTGTATCCTGGGATTGGCAGTACCAACTGAACAGGAACATTTACAGCTGCTGATATTAGTCACGACCACCTAATAATTTATATATTTTGTGTACCCATCTATGTATCGTCGCTACATAAGGCACAGGTGTAATAGATATCCATATTTTAGACTTATTGCGATCCCTCGTAGTATGAGACAATTTCATTATCTTCAAGACATCTTGAAATATCCAGACGTCACGCTGAGCTCAATCCGAACCCAAATTCATGACCACAGTAAGTTTCTATAGGCTATAGAGAAAGGCCGAGATAACTGAGGCTTTCCTTCTAATATAAAGTAATATAGAGTATTATATTAAGCTGACGCGACATCTTTATCTCTTTTCATGAAACTCTAACATAACATTTTGCAAGCATAAAGATAATCACATTTTATCTAAAGAATATCGGAATAAATGCATATACTGTACAGAAACATAGAAACAATTATATCTGATTTAAAGTCGATTAAAATGCATTGGGTAAAGTGTGCTACCCCGTTAAAGTTCTCATTGTATGCAAGTGGGTGAAAGGAAAATTTACAAAACTTGAAACTATTGGTTAAGAGATATAGCACGGTTGTCACCAAAAGAGGGAAAGTAAAATACTTTTTTCATGATTGTGGAAAGTAAAATAAATAGTTTGTTTTTAATTATTTTGCACTTTTTTTGTGATTTTGTTAATAGAATTCTGTATAAAAATATATGATTAACATGCATTAACTGTCAGTCAGTTGGAGGATACTTCGGGACGAGTGGGACTCTGGATGAACATTGACAAGACCAAAATAATACATAATATGCATGTATCTCCGAGTCCCGTAGCCGTTAATTGCGTTATTATCGAGGTTGCGCAGAAATACGTCAGTCTTGGAAAAACTATCCAACTCGGCCGGCACAACATCCATCGGGAGACCGATAAAAGAATTTGTCTGGGCTTGGCGGCATATGCGAAGCTTTGTCATATCTTCTAGTCATCAATCCCGCTATCACAGCAAGCCAAGGTTTTCAACCAGTGCGTCCTGCCTGTAATGACATATGGAGCGGAGACGGTGAGAGTCCACCTCACCGTTGGACTGGTCCACAAGTTTAAAGTAGCTCAGCGTGCGATGGTGCGTGCAATGCTGGGTGTTTCTCTTGTCGATAGAATTCGTAATGAGATTATTCGAAAGAGAACTGGATTAACCGATATCGCCCGAAGGATCAGCACGCTGGAGTGGAAGTAGGCAAGTCATATCTCCAGGCGGGCTGATGGTCGCTGGAGACGAAAAGTGTTAGAGTTAAGACCACGATTAGGCAAACGTAGTGTGAGGCATCACGATGGACCATTGACTTGAGGAAAGTGGCTGGCGGTGGATGGATGTGGACTGCCCAGGACAGTATGGTTGACGCTCTTTGGGGGCGGCCTTCGTTCTACAGTGGACGGCGATAGGCTAAAGTAGATCTGTCAGTAAAAGTACTTCTTCAGATAATAGTTTAATATACTATATAGTTTTCTCTTACTGTCATGAATATTACGATAAGGCGATTGACCTTGTTGCTCTTAAGTACATACAATGTAATTTGTTTCCAAAGGGGTAGCCAGAAGCGTATTAAAATGTCTATGAACAGTAAGTATTTATTGGTCTTGTTCTTCACCAGCAATTTAATCATTTGGTCGTAAAATAATTTCATATAAAATTACTTTTGCATACTGTTCTAATGAAATTATCATATTTTTGTGTCTATCAGAAGAATTAAACTTAATAACGTATGTTTCAAACTAACCACATTAAATTTCATACTCTGACACTCGCTCGCTCTGTTTTCGAACAAGTTGCATTATAATCTGACAGCTTAAACACTAAACTGTTAAATTTATAACGGAGCGCTCAGATAGACACTTTTGTTATTGCAATTAAATCTGGTCATGTAGTCACTTCTGTGAATATTTCAGTATGTAAGCAGTGGTCACTGGTAATATGCAAAAAATATAAATAAATAAACACTATTATTTAATTTATAGTCTAACATCGATTATATAAGTATTTTTGTTCTTCTTAAGTAATGCAAACCGTTACTTCCATACATAAGTGATTTCGCTCTCGATTGTGGTGCTGAAAATCACTCCGGTCGTCCTCCAACTAGGATTTCTGTGGAACCGCGTGTTGGACTTGAATTGTTCAAAATTACATAGTGTACTATACTACACTTAAAGTACTGGAATGCAGGAATAACTTTTATTAAAATATCCAGAATCTTTACGTCTAGAGGAGAAATGCTAATAAGAGAAAGTTTTAAAATCAATTACCAAATTACGTTAAAACATTAAAAATGCTTTAATTAAGCGATTTTACACCGGCCATTATTATGTATCTATTGACACATTAGTCGTTAAAATCCACTCAGTAGTTAAGACGTTGCAACGTACAAGCATATATAGACGCCGTAAACTATTATCCTTCCTTTTTCACCGACTGCAAAAAAGAAAGAGGTTCTCAATTCCACTGTATATTTTTTGTTTGTTACCTCAGAACTTTCGACTTGGAGAACCGATTTTGATGATTCTTTTTTTATTTGAAAGCTGGTGTGTCCAGTACTTGAAGTAGTTTTTTTTTTTTTTATTTGAATTATTTGTTTTCAAGTCTAGTCGGGTAAAAATGGATTGAAACTCCTTAATTGAAACTACTAGCAATTTCAATCTCTTAGTCCTAATATATGTTTGAAATAACTTTTCCGAATCCTTGTTACTTACTACAAAGACTTTCCTGCCACAAAATCCAATAGCAATTTTCTTAACTCTGTAATCGAATCCAGAACCGCACGGTCGATCATAAACACATACGATACCTTATATCATACAACAAAACAAAATAGCTTATAAAAAAACACAGAGAAGAGGTTTACTTGACAGTGAGCCGATAATGATGCCGGAAAAACGTACCTTCGCCTTAAAGCTTAGCAAACAAAAAATCCCTAATACACTTTCTCTGTGAAGGAAAAACAACATTCATTTGTGCGGTGTCAGTGTTTACAGCAGCCCCACAATAATATTTGAGTGTCACGCGACATGAACATCAACTTCGCGTTCAATCAAAACAAGTCAGTTAGCTCTGCAGCCTATTGTACGATTTAAAACGGGAGGTATAATGAGCAG
Organism: Hyphantria cunea; assembly: GCA_003709505.1. Lineage (NCBI taxonomy): Eukaryota > Metazoa > Arthropoda > Insecta > Lepidoptera > Erebidae > Hyphantria > Hyphantria cunea. The sequence continues at coordinate 1,187,733 of PKRV01000917.1, forward strand.
CGGAGCGCTATGCAAGCCATAAACGTTTTAATCTTCTAGGTCTGAAGTGTCTTTTTGGTTTATCTTTGTTTGAACTATTTTAATTTTCAATACCGATTATGTTTTTGATTTATTGAAGTACTCTTATAATTATGAATTGTCTGCCTTAGCTCGTAGATCTCGTTTCAGAAACAACAACAAAAAAAGCTTTAACTCGTAAACAATGAATATGTTGATAAAATCAGCATAGCCTATATTACGCGGGCAATTATAACGAATCAATTGTCAGCACATTTACAATTATATTAAAAATGAAAAGTAACTCTGTCTGTCTGTCGTGCTTTCATGGCTAAACTGCTGCACCAATTTCAATGAAATTTGGCATGAACATACTTTTTTTTTATGAAGTACACCACTACTTTCACTTTTACTACGGCTACTTTTTATTGCGATAACCTATAAACAAGTGGGCAGAGCAGCTGGCAATAATTAATTTGTTATAATTTGTTGAGTAGGCTGAGCGCTAAGATGGAGCATACAAAAATATAGGGATATAGACTGCTATAACTGCTACAGTTCTTTTTGGCTTCACCGTAGTCGGGTAGAAAATACAATAGGTCAAATTGAGATACTTAATGACTACGTCTGTTTTACTGATTGGTATCACATATAGTCTTACATTTCTAACCCTCTTAGAGTTTAGCAATGCATTCAATACCGTTGATTTTGAGATTCTGCTGTGTATACTACATTCTTTCAACATATCTCCAACGGCTATTGAGTGGTTTCATAACTAACTGTGTGATAGCCGGTAGTGCAATAGTAGTGTAGTGTAGTAGTGTTTTTGAGCGGCGTGCTCTTTCCCCTGCCTTTTTTCCATATTTATTAACGCCATTACTTATGATCTTTCTTTTTCCTCTCATCTACATGCTGATTGTTTCCAGATTTATATCAAGGCATCACCGACTAATCTGACTGTTTCTGTTTACACTTATAATCTTGACCTTATTTTGAATTAAGTTGTAATTACATAAGCTGTTGTACAATAAAGATATTTATTATTATTGTCTTAGCTAAAATATTGGAAAATTAATAGGCACATGGCCTATTAATTTTCCAATATTTTTATTACGTTCGGATGGCAATTAAAATTTGAGTTATATTTAAAAATGTTCTTTTTTTCCCTCTTTTTTCCTCGTGCGGAAATTCTCTTGGACTAACTCATATTATGTAGGACTCCAACCGACAAAAAACCGCATGTCGTCTCAGGTACTAGAAACCGGGGAACCAGGTGCATCTTAGCAAGGAAAACTCTGGCACTCCAACGTACCTCGAGCCACCTATAGTTCGAAGATGGCCCCCTACTGTGTAGGAACTTCTATGTTCGCTTTACTATCCCCCTAGGCGTTCGCTCATGCTCTTCATCTATATTTACCCTGAACCGCATAATTAGTTTTTCTCGTATAAAAGACGTTTATTTTCACAAGCATGATTCACTTTTTAACTCTCAGTAACATCAACATTTAAACTCTGAAGAGCGCAGACATTAATAGTTACCTATAAAATCATAAAATGTTTTTCCAAGAACTAACACCACTTAGGGCTTGCTTTGAAACTGTTTTTAAAATGTTTGCTGGACTTTTTAATACCGTTGGGTGTAGTACATGTATTAGATTAAGCTCTCAAGAATAGCTAAGGTTAGCGCGGAGTGATACCGATGGAGGCGGAAGTGCTCGCCGAAGTTTATCGACGGGTGGCTGAATTCCGGGCGGAGAGTGGCATGCGCCCTCCGCCCGAAGAGGTACGCGAGTGGCGTGAAGCCGCCCGTCGAGCCACGATGGCTCGTTGGTCTTCGCGGCTGGAGGCTCCACGTGCTGGCTTCGCCACCGTGGAGGCGCTCCAGCCGGTCATCCTCGAGTAGACAGGGCGGCAGCACGGGACCCTTTCCTTCCGACTGACGCAGTTGCTTTCCGGGCACGGTTGCTTCGGGAAGTACCTGCACTCGGTCGCGCGGAGGGAATTGAGTCCCGCCTGCCACCACTGCGACTGCAGTGA
>PKRV01000919.1:0-26484 GCA_003709505.1 Hyphantria cunea
CCTTCGTTTAAATACGGATAACAGCACGCTGAGCGACTTTGAACTTATGGACCAGTCGAACCGTAAGTGTCATACTTGTTTTTTTTTCTTTTAATGTGGGAGCGTATTTGATTACTTTGTTTCCGATTAACGTACTTAAATCTTATATTGATGTCTTGAGTTTTGTCTGTGTGTGTTGCCTTATCTCTGTAACTGTTGGCGTAAATGTCAGGGGCCAGCTGAAAACCAGTGCTGTGCTTCAGTACAGCGTAAACTGAGCTGGTTACCTTTGCTGCACACAGCAATTGTTACGTGTTGTTGCCCTAGATTGTGTGTTATGCTATTTTGAAGCAAAAATAAACGGTTTAAATGGTACCCTCCCTCCGTCTTACGAATATGCGATCACGTCATATGTCCTGATGCTAGTTTAACATTTTTTACCCATCACAAAAAAGCACAACACCGCTAAAGAAGTTTCACTTCAAAAATAAACTATAGTAATCATTTTTTTAATGTGTTTGTTATTTTGATAATAAGGTTTGTACAGAAAAAATAAAAGAAAACCATTTCCTTAGTACGTTTAGTGGTATACACTGAGGCCATGGGGGAAGTCAACACGGGCTTACTAATTCATCAATCAACGTCATCAACAACCCATAATGTCCCATTGCTGGGCTCGAGTCTCCTCTCAGGGTTAAGGCCATACGTCCCCACGCAGGCCAAGTCCGAGTTGATTGACCACACTGATTTCAGCACGAACGGGCCGGCTCGAACGGGGTTGTACTACTTTCGCAAACATTACCCTACTTCTGACGAATATCGGTCCAATGATACATCGCACTATCGCGTCATAAGGTGTATCACAGAGTAGATGAATGTATCGTACATAAATACCGATGTGTCCTTAATTAAAACGAACATCAAACATCTCGGAAAATATAATCCATAATGAACGGTTATTGTGGTCAGTTGGGTTACAGCATTGAATTCCAGGGTGTATATAATATCTATGAATCTCGCTTATTATGTATATATTACCTTATATCTATGTCACCAGTACTTAATATAATATTGTTATTAATATATGTTTATTATTATTAATATTTTACTATTATTTTTTTTGATCTTACGTATTACTGTTTAAGACACCAGACACTACACCATAGGTCTGCCCAATACATTTATTTATTTCCATCCCACGGTTGCCAGGAAGAGATTGCCGTTGAGCAATAAGTCCGCCAATTGTACATCCGACATACCTAGCTTTAAGTTATGTACTTAATTATCTGGTGTACAATAAAGCGATTTATTATTATTGTTACACTTTTTCATTTCTATTACAGATTTTAAATCAAATAAACATTGAATATATTGCTCAATTGAGTAATCTAAAACAGTGACGTCACAAGTTTATATTTAGTACAATTTTCAAATAAAGTAATCCTTTTGACAGATATTAAAAAGTGACTGATTTGACAACGGTGTCAACTGCCCTATTAAACGATAAATGAATGATTCATTTAAAACATATGCTTCCAATAATATTATCAGAACAGATGGTGTTAAAGGCCATCGGCTTATTTAGTCGATCAAATGATTTAAATCAGTTATTTTACAATGTAAGAATCATATCTATATACTAATGTCTATACTAATACTTTTTTTTCATTCCCGTGCCTTGGAGAGCACGTAAAGCTGTCGGTCCTGGCCACGGCGGCCAGTCTCAATGGAGACCAGCCAACTACGCAGGAGATATTATAGTGCATAAGTATGTGCGCAAACACAGGTGCATTCTCTGTTCCCTCACTCTCATAATCCGATGGGACGGTTCACCGACACGAACAGGAAGAGATCAGGTGCAAGAGCGACAGTTTTACGTGCTCTACGAGGCACAGGGGTTCACAGACCCCAATTTCCAAACCCCGAGCTGTTATTAAGTATTTCTATAATCAAAAAAACACAATAACACTTTTGGCCCGACCCAGGATTTGAAACTGAGACCTCTTGATTGGCAGTCGCATGCTTCAACCGCTAGACCAACGAGGTAGCCAGGCATATTAGAATAATAATTGTATAGGGCTACTTCCCAATAACCCTTGTCATATGAGTTCATGACAACGGGGACCGACGGCTTAATGTGTCCGCCGAAACACGGGCGTGAAACTCCGCAGAACTACCATATATCGGGCCAATAAATGTATATGGTCATGGACCAGACTGGTTGGTATACATTTGTGTCAAGTAGTTTGCTGATTGTTAACGCCACAGCGTCCAAACCTGTCCTAGAGCGGTGAGAGGAACATCATGACGTCACGAGGCCCACCAGCGCAGCCGGCGCCTTACACTGCACCAAACCTCCTTCTCAAACGTACATACTATACTTTTGTAAACTCTCAAATAAATTATAGTACGTCTTAATACATAAGGCAGGAGTTTCACTTCGAGAGAAAACCCCTCAGCTGAGCTGTAATAAAAATAACAGCTCCAACACTGATTAGTCTGCTCTTACTGTATCCGCGAGAAAAATACGTGTGTGAACAATATCCTTAATCCATCACCAGATATATCCTTTTTTTTTTTCGTGTGGAAACCGACTCGGGCCTTCACACCACCGGGGATTGCGGCGGGGTGGTGTGTCGGAATCGCACCGACTAAAACCACACGGTGTGCCACTCTGCGCCTGAGACGGGAGGAATCCGGGAACCGCTTTCTTACGCCATCCGGACCCCTCCCAGCGCCTGCCCGCACTGAAGCGGGCACCGTCTGCTATTTAAATTCTCAATTTAGGCGATGCACGGCACACGCGTAACGTCGCCTCCTCGCGGCTGGCCTGTGAAGCGGATGGAGGGGAAAACTCGTCCCGCCCATCCGCGGCCACACTCAGATCTCTCGCTGATCGCCAGATATATCTTGCTTCAACTGATAATGATGGTACCGTGGGAGAGCCACGCTTCGGCATGAATGGGCCGGCTCGACCGAAGTGATACCACGGTCTCACAGAAAACCGGTTTGAAACAGCGCTTCAACTGTGTTTCAGCGAGTGAGTGAGGATACCGGTGGCTCATATCCCAACCTCTCCCCATCTTCCTACCCATCCCCCAAAAGCCGGCAACCCACTTATAACGCCTCTGGGGTTGCGGGTGTCCATGGGCGGTGGTAATCGCTTAGAATCAGGCGATTAAATAAAAAAATAAAAAAGAACGGGTCACCATGAAATTTGACAAATGGATAGATCATTATCATCATCAGCCTATCGCAGTCCACTGCTGGACAGAGGCCTCTCCAATTTCACGCCACTTAGTTCGATCTATGGCTTCTCGCATCCAGCTCCTGCCAACCGTCTTGCGCAAATCATCGCTTCACCTGGCCTCTGGACGTCCTACACTACGTTTGCCGAGACGCGTTCTCCACTCAAGAACTCGTTTACCCCAACGGTTATCGGTTCTACCGGCAAATATGGCCAGCCCACTGCCAATTCAGCTTGCTAATCCTGTGGGCTATATCAATGACCCTGGTTCTTTGCCGGATCACCTCGTTTCTAATGCGATCCCTTAAAGAAACGGCAAGCATAGCCCTCTAGATAGATTATAGTCTTGAAACATTATATCGACTCTCTATAAACCCGACAAACACCATCGAAGATACACATATTAAACACAAAATCTGTGTTATCAACACGAAAAATGCATAAAACCACACATATTTTGTGGGTTAAGCTATTAAAATACTCCTAAAAGACACACATGTAACAAAACTGAAACATTTGGTTCTCAAATGACGCTACAAGTAAATTGTTTACATTATAAACGACAAAATGTCCGCAAGAAGATAATAATAGATTAACATATGCTAATAATGTATTATACATACCATTGTTTTATACTGAACTTAAAACTTCGTATAGTGACATATTGGGAATAAGGAGTATACCACTCCCATTCACCCCGTGGGTTTCGTAAGACCCGACTGAGGGAGCGAACTACCAGGACAACAGCACTGCGAAGAGAAGGAACACTTGACAAAAACCCAAGTAGGCCAAGACCTCCTTTCTTAGGAGAGACCAAAGTCCAGCGGTCGGCTGTTAATTGAGTTTCTTAACCAGTATTCTTCTCATAAGGCTCTACACATTTTGGAAACTGGAAGTTATGGATCGACAAAGCAGTGGATTTAGGTTTTCACCTAATTCACTTTGACAATATAGTACATCTGGCGTCTGTTTGTGTCGATCTATGATTTTTATCTGTAGCTCCAATTTAATGTTCATAAATGTCAGTGAGTGTCGTAATTGAATAAATGATTCTGAATTTGAATAATATTGATTGATGGTGGTGAATTTTAACCCGCAATGAAATGAATCGAAAGAAAATTATAGAAGTCGGAAATAAGTATCGCTAGCAAAAGAAATACAACAAAATAGGTATACATATACACTATGGGCACGCAATATAATAGATAGATAGAATACACTTTATTGTACAACAGATATAACAGTTTACATAAATATATAGTTTACATAATACATCAATTGAATTACCGTGTACAAATGGCGGCCTTATCGCTAAAAAGCAATTTCTTCCAGACAACCTTGGGATAGGAAAAAAAATATTGTAAAAAAAAAAACAAATACGAATCCAATATAATGGTCCTATCTCAACTAAAAAAACGATTAATAGCCAATGCTTTTTAAGGTTCCGTACCCAAAGGGAAAAAATGGAACCCTGTTACACTAAAACTCCATTGTCTGTCATTTGTCTGTCACTAGGCTGTATCTCATGAACCGATCGTTTGAAGCCGTTTTCGAGATTTTGATCATATATATGTATACATTACTAAATAATATTTATGAAAGGAGCTAAGTTTTCTCTCCGGTTTCGCACGTGGCATACATCGATTCTACTGGCTCGGTAGCGCAGCGTTAGCGTATGCGACTGCTGTTCCTGAGATCTCGCGTTCGATTCCCGGATCGGATCAAATGTTTGTAGGATCAGCAAATATTTGTTTCGGAGTTTTGGGTGTTTTTATATGTATGTATTTACAAAAAAAAGTATATTTGTGTTTATATCAGTTGTGTAGTACCCATAATACCAGCTCTGCTTAGTTTGGGACTAGATGGCGTTGTGCTGGAAGCCCCGAATATTTATTTATTATGATTTGTTATCGATAGTGTCCCCTTATGTATATTTCACGTAAAATATTAATCGGAGCCTAAGTCTAAGACTATAAACTATCTCTGTACCAAATCTCATCAATTCCCGTTTATCTATTCTAGTTATTAGTACAGATTATCTCACAGCACTGTTCTTCTGGCCTCATATCTCCAACTCTCATTTTAAACTCGAGTATACGTCTTAAAACCGAACATATGTTTGACACAAACGGGTGCATTCAGCTTCAAGTGTATACCACTTGAAAGCATTACAGAAATACTTTACTGTGAGACACAGATTATGAAAAAACATTTATACATATCACTGTTTCATGGTGGAAAGATCCGGAAAATAAAGAAATTATTGTCAAAATGCTTGGTAAAGCCACGCAGATTGGAGCACGAACGAACTCGACTGGTACTACGGTACTACAGTCTCACAGAAGATCGACCTAAAGTAACAGCATTCGCGCTGTCGTGTTTCGTTGGTGAGTGCGAGACCAGAAGCCCAATGATGCAAAATAAATTAATATTTCGAACATCTAACACACGATGCCATCTAGTCCCAAGCTAAGCAGAGCCTGTGTTATATGTACTGATGATGTTCTCCTAGCCGATTACGGCCACGGTGGTTAGTCTCAACGGAGACCAGCCAACTACGGAGGAGATATTATTATAGAGAGCAGAGGGAGCAACAGAGTTGTACCGTGGGAGAGACACGCTTCGGCACGAATGGGCTGCTTCGACCGGAGCACGGCATTTATAGAAAACCGGTGTGAAACAGCGCTTGCGCTTTATATCACCGTATGGGTGAGGATACCGGAGGCCAATAACCCAAACCAGAACCAGAAACCAGCCGACTACGCAGGAGATATTATAGTGCACAGGTGTGTGCGCAGACACAAGTGCACTCTTTTTTTTTTTTTAAACTGCCAAAATGACTCTGTCCTGCCTGATGGAAAGCATGAGCAGAATCCAATAGTGGTGGTCACCATCCTCAATGCGAAAAAGAACAATGCAGCATGGTGACCCACACTATGGCGGCCTGGGGTGAAGGGGGATGGTGAGGGGGATAGAGGGCGTTGGATTGGGGTATGGGCCTCCGGTATCCTCACTCACTCGATGAAACACAGCGTAAGCGCTGTTTCACACCGGTTTTCTGTGAGGCCGTGGTATCACTCCGGTCGAGCCGGCCCATTCATGCCGAAGCGTGGCTCTCCCACAGTAAAAGTCTCTGTTCCTTCACTGTCATAATCCGATAGGACTGTTAACTGACACGACTGGGGAGAGATCAGGGCAGGACCGACAGCTTTACGTGCTCTCTAAGGCACGGGAATGAAATAAAAAAGTATTAGTATAGACATTAGTATAGATATGACTAACAATAACGAACCCATAGAAGAAAGAATTATCCAATTTGGTGCAGTCGATCGGAAGTTATGCGCGTACATACATTTCGGCGATTCATTTTTGTTTTAAAATTTGCTTGATTTTATTAGGATATTAGTTGTTGTGATTCACTTATTACTTTTTTTTAAATAGGTGTACGAGTAAAATTTAAAAAACCTCTTCAAAATTCCTTACACAATTTTAGAAAAGAGCTGATACTATTACACTCCTGGACCGATATTAACCAAACATAGCTAAGAACCACCGCAAGGAAACTGGCTTTCAAATGAAAAAAAATGCATTGAACTCGGTCCATCCATTTGAGAGCTACGACGCCACAGACGAACACATTTATATGAGTCGGGGGAATTAAAAAAAAATGTATTTACCTATAATATGCATTTAAATGGAGAGCCAACTCTATTTACTTATTTAAATTGTCTATTTATTTTAACTCAACTAATTTCCAAATTCAAAAATTTATAAGTATAGCGAAAATTAAAAAAGAAACCATGAAATCAAATAAATATAAAAGTGTTAAGAACATTTCAATTATTCCACATTTAAATACAGAAAAATAATATAATCTGTCACTTACTTCAAAATCGACTAGAATAAATTAAATCACACAATTAATTTCTTACACTATCACTATTATAAAAAAAACACTTCTTGCCCCAATAAAATTAAAATAAAACTTCTGAACGTCAAAACTCTGTGCAATTATTTATTTTAAAATATTTTCTACCACACATCACTTTTACAATTAATTTCACAATAAAAGTTTTTTTTTATCGTCAACAGCAACTGTCAAATTTTTTGACAGCCGAGTGACATTACTTTTGGCGCCTTTTTAGTGACTGGCCGATGTATCAAATATGCGGCCCCAGAGAGCTTTGTTGAAGGCGTGGCTTGGCATATTAGGGATTTGGTCTAACGCAGATACGAAAGGTCTTAAACGGCAACATAAATACATTTAAAATTGACTTTTGAGCAGGCAAAAAAATAATATTATCGAAGACTGTTCTATAATCTTTATTATTTCCTATTTTTTAATGGTTTCGTATTGTTTGTTTCTAATTTTTAAATTAATATAATTACAAAATACTCATAGCTTCATTAATTTCTAAAGTTTTTTTTTTGGTTTTACGTTTCATTTTAGTGGTTACTGATCTTGAATGTAAAACAAGAGGTCAGGTGGGGACGATGACAGAGTAGAAATGAAAAAAATAGTTCATCGTGTACCCACAATATATCTTGATTGCAGCTTTACATAGAGGTCTCGCCACATTAAAGTGAAGAGTTGTTCAGAAAATAAACGTCGCATGTAACCTTTCTCATTCGGAATGGCAGCACTTTACACCCGTCATTAGTTGGCGGGAATCACGCCCACTATTATAACTCCTGTTTAAGAATACACTGATCTCTTTCTAACTTACCGGAATCGTATATTGCAATCTCTTTCTGTTTCAGGGTATTATTTTGTGTGAAACAACTTTGATCGGATATGTAGTACAGTTAATTATATTAAGACAAGCAGGGGTACTTATTTTAGGAGTATAGTAAGCTCAAGATCTGCAATTTATCGTGAGAGAGCCTTTGATATTACTGGACAGGCTCCAAGAGAGTGTTATCATGGCCTAATAGTGCCCGTGCAATGCATGTAGTTCGTTTGTTTCTATTCAACGAGAAAGTGTGGTTAACGTAATTTGAACATGATCGTTACATTGACATGCTCCTAAACGTATACTGTATTAATTCGTGTACATCAACATCATCAATAACCTATAATATCCCACTGCTGGGCTCGGGTCTCCTCTCAGGAGAGGGTTAAGGCCATACGTCCCCACGCTGGCCAATTGCGGGTTGGGGACTGGCAAGACAACGTTGTGGCTACGTAATCTTGCCGTTGGATGTTTTTAAGCCGCCCAAAAGTCTCCAACTAAGCTTCACAACTGTTATCCTATGATAACAACCGGGACCGACTGCTTAACGTGACCTCCGAATCAAGGAGACGCTCATGGTAACATGCCACCAGCTGTCACCCATCCAGGTACTGGCCACATCGTCGTTACTTACCCTTGATGATTGTTTCTAATCAACGAGTGCAACCGGGCTATGAGCTTACCTACAATGAGATAAATCCTTATAGTCCGTTTCAGCATACTAGATGCTTTAGCATATATAGTATATCGGTAATCGCGGTACCGCTACTCTTTACCTATAGAGTAACCTATGTCCTTCCTCAAGAGCTAACTATTTCCACCCCAAATTTAATTGAAATCGATGCAGCAGTTTAGCTGTAAAAGCGTAATAGACAGAAGATGAAGTTGTATGGTAACTCACATTGAATCAAAAAAGTATCTGTAGCTACTTAGCGTAAAACATATCTGTAGTGTACCACTATTTCTTGAGGTTTAATTTTTAAAACATTTTAAGTTAATGAAAACTTCATATATCCCTTAAACTGGACTGATAATCTAGATTTAGTGCTCATCACACTCCCTGATACTTCTTATACCATGAACTCTGGTTTAGCAGTCAGAGTGACTAATCACTAAACCATCATGGCAGACAAACAAAAGTGTACCGAAAAACAGATAATATAAACTACAAATAAACACGGAATATAATTTAGCAGATAATAATTAGATTACAGCGATCCCCTCCCTCAATCGACACCCTTTATCTTCATAATTATATTATTATCTGTGCAACATGAGAATGCAATCACTATAATGATCTGTCCATAGAGAATTACAATTTTATTTTATTGAAAATATTTTGACAGCGCGCCAAAATTAGATTATTAAGGGAAATCTTTTGTGGAGATCGCTTTTTGTTTTTTCGAAAGACGGTCCCCATTTCATGTTATCCACATTTTTTTATCTTTTATCTTTAATTTCATCAAGACCGAAGACTTAAGGACTCAAAGACTTAGAATTGAAGACGTTAAATACTTGACATTGGCAGAAATAGCTGATCCGGCTGGTTGCAATATCATCAAAAGAAGAAGAAGAATCTTTTTTTTCGATAGATAGTCCTCATTTCACCTAATCCACATTTTTTATATTTTTTATCATTATTTTAATCGTGACGAAGATTTGAAGACTTAAAACACTTGAACATTGGCAGAAATAGCTGATTGCCATTTCAACAAAAGTAGAACATCATTAAATGGCTTTGACATTTCTATTTACTTAAAATGTCCACCAATAAAGTTTTTATTTATTATAAATAAAATAATCAGTTTACATAAACAAAATACCAATCAATTTGAGCACCTCCTGCTTTTTGAAGTCGGTTTAAAAGTTTAATTGATAAACACAACGTACGATCTTTAATACAATTTTCCAAGCATAATACAAGAAAAGAAAACAAACATTTTAGAAGCTTGTGCTTTTATCTTGTAACGTACACTGTTTGTGTGTTTGTTTAAAAGATTATTTATGTAATTCAGTCAATCTACAAGGACGTGTGCGGTGCGATCGACAACCACACAGCGGCATTTCGTTGCCAAATCACTTGCCTAGGCCTCATGTCTACTTACATGAAACGAAAAATGTTTAAACTTCACTGATGCCGGAGATTAAGCCGTAAAAGCGTAACAGACAGAGTTATTTTCGAATTTTTTAATCTATAATGAATAAAAAAACAAACGTAAAAATATAGGAGCACCAAGCGAATATCCTCGCAATCGCACATCACCACATGCTGCAAACATTAAAGCCGCTTCACTTATATATTAATTTTCAATGTTATTTTAAGACAATTTAACACGTAATTAGCCACTTAAACGGATCAGTTGCAATAAATTATCTGTGGTAAAAATGGCGCGCAAGGGCGGGAACTTTGACACTTAGAAGTGTTAATTTGATTCTTTAGGTTAGAGAGACACCGAGTGGATGAAATAAATATTTTAAAGTAAAACTAATTGTCTCTTCTTTAGAAAGATAGGTTTTATACCTACCGGATTTCTAAATTGATTCACAAATTATCCAAAGAAACGTATTTGGATGGATCAAGCAGATCATGGCTGCTTTAATTTACAAGATAGGTATTTCTAATAATAGTTAATGTCTTTTGATAAAGTACTGTTTTGTTATTCACAATTTTTTATTATTTATCTCTCGTGTTCACAGATAAAATGTTGTTATGTCTGTTTGAATAGTGTTAAACATGTTATTAAGAATTAAAATTACAATCTCAAATTAATTAAAATAGGTAAATTAGTAGCTAATTAGGATGTGGCGACTTCCACATACATCGCAATAGAAATATACTACAGCGCCATCTACCGAAGATACACTGAACTACGGAGTAACGAAGGAAACTGAGAAACTACCAAACCTATGTCGCGCAATAGAAGTTCTCGCGCCGATTTACATATATACAACTTCCCAACATCAACCGTCGGGCAGTGGCACGCCAAGCATGATCACCTTGCCTGGTCGGAGGATCCTCCCTTTGTGTTGAAGGGATATGTGACCCGTTCCTTCACAAGGAAAAATATTACTCCACAAAATAATAAAAGATAAACACAAAAATCCAAAAAATATTATAACATAAAATATTCTTATATTCTCATTGAAAAAAAATGCATCAGTGGAGTGTACCTCGAACCCTACAGAAAAAAAGGCGGCAATATTGACAGCTGAACTGTCATCCGACACGCGTCGTTTTTTTTTCGTAATTAACAAGGCATGGGTGTAATCGCACCCTAGGGCCTTTGACTCGTGCATTTTGAATGAATGCTTTGTATTTTTTGCGGTCTATGAAAAAACTACAAATTTGGAAACAAAACTTGTTTTAAATCACTTCCTACTAGTTTTTCGCTCATTTTGCCAGATATTTACACCAATTCATATGTCGATGAAGTGCACTGAAATTAAATATATTTATGTAATAATAGGTGAACAAAGCTAGTCAAAAAAAGGGACCTTACTTACGCCTTATATTATCAATTAGCTACCACCGGTGAAAATCTCGTCAAAATCGGTCCAGTTGGTCCAGAGATGAGCCGGAACAAACAAAAACACGGATTTTTAAAATACGTTTTTGACGTAAGTATCGTTTATACTTTCACATGCATTAAGTGAAAGTTTTAAAAAGACACTTTTATTTAAGTAGATTTTCTATTTCAAGGACTGTTTATGTCTTTCTGTGACAGTGGTGTTTACTACTAACCTTTTCATATCCTAAGGAGTGTGGAGGAACGGGTGTCATGTCCCTCCAACACAATGGGAGGTTCCTTCAGCCTGGCGAGGTGATCATGTATGGCGGTGAACTTTTTTTCTTATTTTTTTCATAGTAAGACAACTCCCGCATTAGGAATATACATTCCTGTATCACTGCCCAACAGTTGATGTTGGTAACTTGTATATATGTTAATCGGCGCGAGAACATCTGTTGCGCAAAGCAGGATTGGTAGTTTCTTAGTTTTCTTCGTTACTCCGTAGTTCGATATTTCTTCGGTAGATGGCGCTGTCATATATTTATGTTGTTGCGCTGTATGTGGCAGTCGCTACAGCAGTATAAAGACCGGCACTTAACTTGGCCAGATTCGTTAGGTACGCCAAATTCGTTTTTTAGGTCCATTTGTTTGATAGAGGGATGCGGGGATTATAGTAGCACCGTTCCGAGCAAGCTATTAGAGCGTCAGTCGACTACACTTCCATTTTGTTTGTTTTGATTTGTCACGCCGAAATCTGGCCAAGTTACGTACCGGCGCCTATATACAAAGGCTTACAACACCCACTACTGCGATTAGTTAAAAGCCAACATCGCCAGCCTATTACAGTTCACAGCTAGACACTCACTACCATGTATTTTCCTCCCACTATGATCCCGGAACCTTTAAGCGAGGTGTGAAAAAGAATCTTACTGTGCAGCCATAGTGTGGATCACCATGCTGTATTGTCCTTATTCGCATTGAGAATTCTAACCACCATTCTTGGATTCTGCTCATATTTCCTATCAGACAGAACAGAGTCATTTTGGCTGAGGTGAGGCAAGGAGGATTCCAAGCCGCTGACGCGTTCTTGGAGCTTCTCACGACTGCCGAGGTAGGCCTTTGCAGGGTTTAGTACGCCCTTCGTCTCCCCAACGGAGGGGATGGTGCGAAAAAGAATAACCCGCTTAAAAATAACTGATTTTCTCCAGATGGATTGGTAGTTTAATCCTTGAGTTAGTTTGAGTTGCCTCTTAATAGGCTCACGAGATGTATAGGGGTGGTGAAACTTCCAGGGTTTTCCTTGCTGGGGAGCACCTAGTTCCCCTGCTTCTTATACCTGAGACGGCGTGCGGTTTTAGTCGGTTCGAGCCCGACATGTAATCAGGACGGCAGGTTATATCCGAAAATTCCCGCACGAGGAAAAAAAACAAACACACAAAATAAAAATCTTGTTTAACTTAGAATGATATAATTTGAAATTCTCAGTTTTGATTACAACACTTAAATGAAACTTAATTGTTTAGTTATATGTTCTGCTTAAAGAATTTGTAATCGACTTCAAAAAAGGAGGCTGCTTTCAATCCGAAAACAGCCTCCTTTTTTGAAAAAATATACATTTTTTAAGTTTGTTACCTCAGAACTTTAGACTGGGTGAAACGATTTTGATGATTTTTTTTTAATTTGAAAGCTGGTGCTTCCCTTGTGGTCCCTTTTTAAAATGATCCATTTTTTGAAGTCGCTTTTTTGTTGTAATATTCGATAATAACTTTCTTTATGCCAACAACAAAGCATATAATAGGTAGAGCCATGGCCCAGATATCAGAATATTTTCTTGATTCTTTTTTGTTTGTTTTATGTTTGTTTTATCTTGTTTAATATTTTAATTTTTTCCCTTTTAGTTTTTGCTTGACTAATAAATGTATATTATTTTTTTCTTCTTTACAAACCACCAGGTAAACTGGTTGTTGGTGAATTCTGGTCATTAGTAACGGACGAGTTATCAGAAGAACTGCTTGAGGGCGTGCTGCTATTATTGGAACTAGACGAAATCTCATCAGAGCTAGATGAATCTTGAGAAGAAATTGTAGCTATGTTGCTGTTTTCTGTGGTAGATGCATTATCAGCACAGTCTTCTGAAGTCTTGTTGCTATCGTTTGAACTAGAGGAGCTGTCTTTAGAGCTAGATGACTCGCTATACTCTGCTGTGGATGAGTTGCTAAAAGAGTTCTCTGAGGTTAAACTGCTATTTTCTGATCTGGATGATGAAGTATTGTCAGAATTCAATGAATCATCAGCATTTGTGCCAGAAGAATCGTTATGCTCCGTCTCGCAACAGTCACTAGAAGAGCTATTTGATGAATTATCGCTATCGTTGGATGATAACTTAGAGGAGTCGCTAGAAGAAGCGCTGTACTCTGTGCTGGATGTGTTTCTCGAAGAGCTCTCTGAGACTATAGTGCTATTTTCTGAGCTGGATGAACTGTGATCAGAATTAAAAGAATCACCATCTTTTACCAAAGTAGAATCGCTGGTTTCTAAACTTGCTGAGTTGGCAGCAAAGCTATCCGAGGCTACTGTGCTATTTTCTGAGCTTGAGGAAGTCTTGTCAGATTTAGATGAATCATCAGTATTGGTTCTGGAATAATCTTTGTTCTCTGTAGTTGATGAGTTGCTAGAAGAGGTTTCAGAATTAAAAGAATCACCATCTTTTATCAAAGTAGAATCGCTGGTTTCTGAACTTGCTGAGTTGGCAGCAAAGCTATCTGAGGCTACTGTGCTATTATCTGAGCTTGAGGAAGTCTTGTCAGATTTAGATGAATCATCAGTATTCGTTCTGGAATAAACTTTGTTCTCTGTAGTTGATGAGTTGCTAGAAGAGGTTTCTATCGTTTTGCTCTCATAGCTGGTAGTAGTATCATTGGAGCAAGATGAATTGGTTGTAGAATCAGAAGAATGATCTGATGTTATAGTGCTGTTACTGGAATGGGAGTAGCTGTCAGAGGAATTAGTCGATGATGAAAAATCTTCACTGGTATAGTCTATAGAAGTAACCGATGATGTAATATTACTATTAGATCCTGATATATTATCTGTAGAATCATCTGATAATAAATCGTGCTCATTGGATGAATTGCTAGTTGTTGATGTTTTAGTGCTGTGGTCGGTTTCACTTAGTGATGGCCCGTTGTCATCATCTTTTCCTGGTTGCCTTGAGTCGGTTGCCTGTTGCCCGGGACTTGAATCATCTGGAACATCATTTTGTAATTCGTTAATAAATGTTAAACTAGGAAACTTAGGGACATATTTTCTCTTGCCCTGTGTTATAGTAATAATAATAGTTGTATGCTTACTTTGGTCCTTCGTATCTTCAGACTTGTTGTCATCATTCGTCGATGTGGACTGATCTTCAGTTTTACTATCATTATTCTTTAATAGTTCATCAATTAAGGATAAGGTTTCTTCTTCAGTTCTATCAGATTTCGGACTGTCTTCCACAAGTTTTTCAGATTCTCCTGAGAGTTCAATTTTTAATCCAAGTATTTTAAGGAAATCGGCGTAACGTTCTCCTGGTATACAACGGTTCTTATACTTATACGTTCCGTTACCTAGAGACAGAATGTCAAATCCCAAATCAAGTATATGATTATCTTTAGAGTCTGTTTCTGTGTCAGTGGTTTCTCCTTTATCAACAAAATCATCATCAGGTCCTACAGGTAATTGTATATCGTGTATGTGAAGAATATCAAGAAGTCCGAGTATATATTTAGCTGGTATTATATGGTCTAGGTACATATAATGACAGTCACCGACATAAACAATGTCGTCTCCTAAATCAATCGGTCCTTTAGGACACTGTCTGTCTTCTTTCTCGTGTGAAGGTTCAATTTTTTCATCATTGTGTTCTCCGGGATCTCTTGGAGTACTTTCAGAACTGGAAATCACATTTGCATCAAGAATTTTTTGAGGTATTCCATCAACAGTAAGCGAAATACTTAAATTGAGGTTTTTAACAATATCCTTGATGTGACAAGCAGGATAAATTTTATTTTCATACTCGTAATGACCGTGTCCAAGAAAACGCAGACCTTTGCCAAGGTCGACGGGTAACTTTCTATCTGATCCTTCATCTGAAATAGTCTTATTGAAAAGGCTGACGGGGTATCCGTCTTCGGTAAAAACTATATCATTAATATTGTGAGATTTGCAATAATTTATAATATCGCTGGCGTCAATGATTTCATTATCACACCTATAACTGCCGTTTCCAAGGTAGTAGATGTCAAATTCTAAATAGTAGGGGAAATCTCCATAAATATCGAGAATCGATATTAGATGCGCATCAGCTACTTCATTATCATCTGGCGCAAAATTACTGTCGAAGTTTTCTGCGACAAGTTGTGAAGGTAAACCATAACCAGTGACAGATACGTTCAACTTATTCTCTTTAATGTATACTAAAATTTCTTCAATAGATATGGTTTTATTTTTATGTGTATAGTGCCCACTTTCGTAGTATAATAGGTCATCTCCAAGATCAATAGGGAATTTTTCATGTGATTGAGATCCACCATCCTTAATATTTGTAAGTAGATCAGCAGGGAATCCATCATTTGTAAATGTTATGTTCGTGATCGAGTGGGATTTGCTAAATTCGATGATATCTTTACTGCTGATTATTTCCTTGTCATCGTAGATATAACTACTGTTGCCGAGATAGATAAGTTTAGATCCAAGGTCTAACGGGTAACCTTCATGGGAATTGATAGGACCACTTTTATGTGTAACATCATCTTCTTCATCTGGGCTATATATATTGTCTAAAGTGCCAAAATAAATACCTAATGGCAATCCATCTTTTGTAACGTGAACGTTTATTTTATTTGTTTTTATAAACTCGCCGATATCACTAGCGAGAATAATTTGGTTTTTATATTTATAGTGTCCATTATCAATGTAATATAAATCATCACCAAGATAAACAGGGTTCTTCCAATTTGGTCCAATATGACCATGTTCGATGTCATTGAATAGGATTGAGGGGAAGCCGTCATCTGTGAGCGATATGTTCGTAAGGTCATGGGATTTGCAGAATTCAATAATATTACTCCTAGGAATCGTAATATTTTTGTAAATATAATTGCCTTTGCCGTCATATAAAACACCAGAACCAACATCATAAGGGAAAAGGCCATGTGGGTTTAGAAGATTGTCTTCCTTTGATTCATCATTACCGTGAACAGTGCTACCAATATTGATACCTAAAGTTCCATTAAGTAGTATAAGAGGTAACCCTTCTTTTGTAATCTCAATATCTATCTTATGTTCTTTAATAAATTCACCAATTTCGATGGCAGGAATAATTTGATCCTTCCATTTATAGTGACCATTACCAATAAACTCCAATTCATTTCCAAGATCAATGGGTAATTTTAAATGATTTTTAAATATACTGTCTAGGCT
The DNA here is from genome assembly GCA_003709505.1 of Hyphantria cunea. Taxonomy (NCBI): domain Eukaryota; kingdom Metazoa; phylum Arthropoda; class Insecta; order Lepidoptera; family Erebidae; genus Hyphantria; species Hyphantria cunea. The sequence continues at coordinate 16,929 of PKRV01000919.1, forward strand.
ACCATCGAAAAGGTTTTCTGGGAATCCATCTGTAGTAAATGATATATTAGTAATGTGTTTAGTTTTGCAAAATTCGATTATTTGATCATGGGGTATGATGTTATCCTGATATTTGTAAGTCCCGTCCCCTTGGTAAGTAAGGCTGAATCCAAGATCAAGTGGAAAATATCCACCACTAAGTCCCAAAGGAAGTCCATCAATAGTTAAGGGAATACCAGCTATACCTAATTCTTTAAGATATATTTTAATATTTGCGGCAAGTATAATCTGGTCTTTATACCTGTATTTTCCTCCACCGATATAAAAGATATCGAAACCTAGATCGAGTCCTAGTCCAGAGTTGCCATGCTGAACTCCCGATTGCTCATTACTACCAGGCTGGACAGCAAGGTTGCCAGGTACGATCACATTTTTTCCACCTTGTAAAGGAATCTTGCGAATACCAAAGTGGAGACCTGTTTGGGTGTCATAATAGCGGTGATTGTTTACTTTGTTGCCAGGAATAAAAACATATCTTCCATTGCCAGTTGAATAGTGAGTGTTGTCGGCAAAATGGTGAAGATCGATAGCTCCATGCTTAACAATACGTTTGTTATAAGCTCCGTGTCTTCTTGTATCACCGTTATTGATTGGACGATAACCGGTATGAAATGGTTCGAAATATTTTATATGGTTATCTGAATTAAATCTTTGATGATCGCTAAAAATGTGACGTCCATTATTTCTTAAAAATCTACGCACCTCTTCATGTTTCACTCCTTGACGATAGTGGGCTGGTTGGTATCGTTGCTCACTATTTCCTTCTCTAGCTAGATGAGATATTCCTGTATGAGCATTATTTCCATTAAATCTATTGCTGAAATCGGAGTTAGAGCTTCCATAATTTCTACGACTGTATAGGTAGTTTCTGGCATTATTTATGATTCTAGAGTTCCTGTTAAGGTTTACAGATTCATAGTTTTTGTTACCTAATCTATAGCTTCTGCCTCTAGATAGTAGGTTACCATTTTCAGAACTACGATACGGTTTTAGTATTTGACCTTGTCTATTACTTCTATTGCTCCCTGAACTTAGTGGGTACTGATATTTGATTCTACCGTTGCTTGATCTGTAATTGCCGTTTCTGTGCTCATAGTTCCCGTTATGATTCACAGTATGAAAAGTGCCCATAAGGCCGTTATTTCTATTTTCATTATATTTGTTAGCATTTTCAGAATGTCTAAGATTGGTAGCTGGATTCTGTAGATAGTGAGTTGCTACAGATCTTTGGTTCTCATGTCTGATTTTTCCACTCTCCGAACTTATAGAGTGGTGATTAAAATTTCCTAGCTTAAGATTGTTACTTCCTTGACCAGATCCATGTAGACGATTATTGGAACTAGGAGAAAAACGAAGTCCTTCTTCAAACCCGTAACTGCCATGATTGACGTTATGTTCATTTCCAGTATAATGATCAACTTCATCTCCTTGGTGTATATTTCTGAATTCACCATTTTCATGTCCATGTAGTAGTTTTAGTGGCTGATGATTTTTTCTATTACTATTATCTTGAACTCCGTAATGTTCATTACCAAATGATCTATGATTTCCATTAATGTGTAAGAGCTGACCTTGTTCAGAGCCGTAATTAATGTGTTGATCACCATTTTCATTTCTATGTTGTATTCCTAGATGTTGGTCGTTTTCTCTATTAATATTTTTCTGCGTACCGTAAAATTCATTACCAGATAATCTATGTTGTTCATTGTTCTGTAACAGATGACCTTGGTCAAAGCCGTAATTAATGTGGTGATCACCATTTTCTTTTCCATGTTGTAAACCTAGATAATTATGACTTTCTCCTTTGATCTGATCTCTTTGATCTGGAACTCCGTTAGGTTTATTTACGTTGCTTCGGATCTGGTGGCCTGCTTCAAATCCATTATTAGTGTGGTGGTCTTTTAGCGCATGACTATAGTTTTCATTTTCAGGTGTATAAATTGTATGTCGCTTTCTTCTGAGTTTGCTTAGGCTATTGACCTTAGTGTGACTAAGGTTGTCTACTGTAAAAAAAGAAACAGTTTCTGTCAGATGGCACAAATAAGACTACATTATGTATATTGATGATGTGATATTCTTTGTTAACAACATTTTATTATGGGCCATTTATGTACTTTTTTATCAGTAACTGGGTAAACAAGCAGAACATGACACCTGCAGTTCAAGAGTCAAAAGTGCTTTACTGGGATTTAGAAATCTGGTTGCAGTAAATATGGAGTGATTAATTAATATAACTAATATCTGTAATACTGAAAGATTCGTTCTACCGTACCAGAGTCAACTCTCAAGATGCAATTAATCAACACACACAATGTGGAATAAAAAAAATATTACCAGAAAAGATGTCAGACAGTGTATATTCCCTTCCCTTAGAGTGGAAGAGGGTAGAGACATAACAAAAGAATTATTGAACAATGATTTTATGTGAAGGCTGTGGCATCATTCCGGTTGAACCAGCATGTAAGTGTCGAAGCAACTGGGCAAACAAGCAGAACATGACACCTGCAGTTCAAGAGTCAAAAGTGCTTTACTGGGATCTAGAAATCTGGTTGCAGTAAATATGGAGTGATTAATTAATATAACTAATATCTGTAATACTGAAAGATTCGTTCTACCGTACCAGAGTCAACTCTCAAGATGCAATTAATCAACACATACAATGTGGAATAAAAAAAAAATTACCAGAAAAGATGTCAGACAGTGTATATTCCCTTCCCTTAGAGTGGAAGAGGGTAGAGACATAACAAAAGAATTATTGAACAATGATTTTATGTGAAGGCTGTGGCATCATTCCGGTTGAACCAGCATGTAAGTGTCGAAGCCTGTATTGATGATGTTCTCCTAGCCGATTTCGGCCACGGCAGTCAGTCTCAGCGGAGACCATTCAACTACGCAGGAGATATAGCTCGTTGGTCTAGCGATTAGGATATGCGACTGATAATCATAAGGTCCCGAGTTCGAATCCCGGATCAGTCCAAAGTAGCGTTATTGAGTTCTTCTAATTATAGAAATGACTAATAACTGTTTAGAATTTAAAAGTTTGGGTCTTAGCCCGCGTACGTCAGAGAGCACATAAACCCTTCGGCCCTACACCTGAACTCTCCCCAGTCGTGTCGGATAACCGTCCCGAATGAGGGAACAGAGAGTACACTTCTGTTTGCGTACACACTTGTACATTATAATATCTCCAAAGTCTGTTTTAATTGGATCATTAAATTCTTACTTACTCTCAGTAAAAACCCTATCAACTTTGTCATCACCAGTTTTCGTCCAGTTTTCTCCACCAACGTGGGTATATAGTTTTGAACCGTCTTGCACAAAACCAGAGGCATTCCTAGATTTCACGCCATCAATATCACTTGACTCAAAGTCTTCTTCGAAAGCTGTATAATGGGTAGCTGAATTTTTAAGGGAATCTAAGGAGAAACCGGTGTAAAACAGCGCTTGCGCTGTATTTGACTGCCTCTGTGGCACAGTGGTAGTGAATGCGACTGCTGAGCTAGAGGTCTCGGGTTCGATTCCTGAGTCGGAACAAATGTTTGCATGAACAGCAAATATTTGTTTCCGAGTTTGGGTGTTTTCTAAGTTTAAAATGTATGTATTTAAAAAAAAAGTATATAGGTATGTATGTATTAATATCAGACGTCTAGTACCCATAGTGCAAATTCTGTTTAATTTAGCACTAGATGGCGTTGTGTGTTAAAATGTCTGAACATATTTATTTATTTATTTCACCGTGTGGATGAGGATATCGGAGGCCCTATTTTTTTTATTTACGTGTGGAAACCCCCTCGGGTCTTCACCCCACCGGGGTTTGCGGTGGGGCGGTGTGTCGGAATCGAACCGACTAAAACCACACGGTGTGCCACTCTGCGCCTGAGACGGGAGAGATCCGGGAACCGCTCCCCATCCACCGTGTTGCGGGTGTCCATGGACGGCGTTAATACCGTCAGGCGATACATACATGCTCTATTTTCCACCTATACAACAAAAAAGACCAATACCTCCTTTCTGAGGCGAGGCCTATGTAGAGCAATGGACTGTTTTAGAACTGCTGATGGTTGATACTCACCAGACCCAATTACATTGGATTGGCTCCTTGTTTCTGATTGTTTGTGCGACTCAGTTCTCGTATTACCTTTTTGTTTAAATGTTAGGCCTTTTTTCTCATCATAGGCAACACCGACTCCAACATCTTCCTTACCGAATGGTGTGCTCAGAGCTGAAAAATAATTATACTTAATTGTCTGTGCTTTTACATTTTCCTTTGAAAAGAAAAAAAAAACTGAAAAAAGATAATTCTTTGAAGTCTTTCTCGGAAATTTCAAAGTAATCTGTTAAGGACTTTATCTTTAAATAGAATTTGCTTGCTTCTTTTAACAGCTGTTCCTGGATATCTGCTATTTCAAGTTTAAAGCGAACTGTGTAGGTTTAATAGATTGAATTCCAACACAAGGAGGTGATGGTCTTAGCGGGTGCCAACTCTTTAAGATATAAGTAAACAAGTGATGAATAAAAAATATGACTGCGTTTTTTTTAAAATAGTGATGTACCCAGTGTCACTCTCACGACTAAGACGAATCTATTGACACCACTCACACAAAAAATACGACAAATGTTTAGGCTCTAGGGCGTCCCAAAGAAATATACACACATACATACGCTCGAAAAACAGAACCCTCCTTCTTTTGCAGTCGGGTAAATAAATATTAAATAGATATTGTAGCAATCGGGTTTTTTTTTTAATTTAAATAATTCGTTACTTGTTGCTATAAGTTTTTTGGACGTCTTTCCTTGAAAATGGTAAAATTCCATAAAACTATTCATTCTTATTCCCCTTTTCTTAGGGGTGTAATTTCATAAAACCCTTTCTTAGAAAAGTACTTTACCTCCTCTTTTGTGTTGTCAGTAAAAAAAAATATCAGCTAGCAAAATATATCTACACGGTTGGCCTAGAGCTTTCAGTGGTCGCCACGCCACTTCCTGCGCCAAGTGTTGTGGGTTTAAATCCTACATGGAACAACACTTTGTGTGATCCATAACTTGTTGTTCTAAGTCTGGGTGTACTTTGTGTCCGTTTCATGTATGTTTGTAAAGATCCCCGCGACACAAGAATGTATATTCCCAATGCGGGAATATACATTCCCGCATATTTGTAGGCTTTGCGTTGATCTCGAGGGTACACCAAGCTAGCTTCTAGTGCCCGAGACGGTGTGCGGTTTCTAGTCGGTTCGACTCCGACGTAACCACCAATCGGTGATATCCGAGAGTCACTCAGGGCCAGCCATTTTATATTTATAAGTTATTAATAATAAAAATTATAAGCCTTTTATTCCGAAACTTTTCAAATTTTCTTTCTTTTGATTAATATCTAGTATTCTAATCATAATAAATCCTTAAGTTCGGTGTGCCTTACGGCATAGGCCTTCTCCAACGTCTTCCACTGTTTCCTATCAGTTGCAATTCTTAGCCAAAGAGGACCTAGAGTTAATTTTAGATCAGTTATTAATAAACTTACCCTCAAATGTTTCAAGGGCCCCAAGCACCTGTAACAGAAATAAAACAATAAGATAGCATCTAACGTTTAATTGACTTTAAAAGGGTGGTTTAGATTCTTCATCATTATCACCACCAGCAGCTCTCGTGGTTCACAATCCGTTAATTGACTGCACCGGCTATTCTCCGGCTCAAACCCTCAAACGCGATGAAACCCAAGGATATAGACCTTTCTTGCAAGCTCACTTCAATGAAGACTGTATTGTTCAGTTAACTCTTTCACTACCCTGGTGCAGTGGTAGCGAATGCGACTAATGTGCTTGAGGTCTCGGGTTCGATTCACGCGTCGGACGAAATAAATAAATAAATATTTCGGACACCTTACACACAACACCATCTAGTCCCAAGCTAAGCAGAGCTTGTGTTATGGGTACCAGATAACTTATATAAATACATATTTATTTATTTTTCTTTAATATATACATATTATACATAGAAAGCACTCAAACTCCGTAACAAATATTTGCAGATCGTACAATCATTTGACCCGGGAAGTCGCACTACTTGTGGCAGTCTGTATATATATAAATGCTTGTATGATTAGCAAATTTGTTTCGGAGTTGTGTTTTCTATGTATATTATGTATGTATTTACCAAAAAAGTATATATGTAGAAGCTGCAAACTGTGAATTTTTTCAGATTCCCACTGGTAGTGTACAGTCGCGGACTATGAACCTTCCGATTTCAACAATAACAAACGTATTAACAAAATAATTATCCAATTTATTGCAGTCGATCGAAAGTTATGCAAAGATATACATTTCGGTGATTAATTTTAATATCGTATAGATATATATCAATTGTCTAGTACCCATAACACAAGCTCTGCTTAGCTTGGGACTAGATGGCGTTGTGTGTTACAAAAACTGGAGTCTACTTCACACAAGAATCGTCAAATATTCGCTTTTGGTCCAGAAAAGTATCTAAGTAGCGAGTTTTCAAAGTTCAGAAACTTTTTTTATGTATGAGCCTTTCGAAGTGGCTCTACTCTCATCATCATCATCAGCCTATCGCAGTCCACTGCTGGACATAGGCCTCTCCAATTTCACGCCACTTAGTTCGATCTATGGCTTCTCGCATCCAGCTCCTGCCAGCCGTCTTGCGCAAATCATCGCTCCACCTGGCCTCTGGACGTCCTACACTACGTTTGCCGAGACGCGTTATCTTCTGCTCTGCCTGATGGAAATCATAAGCAGAATCTAGGAGTGGTCACGATACTCATTGCAACAATGCAGCATGGTGACCTACACTATTGCGCCTATAAGGATGTTTCTGCGTCATTGGGCCTCCGGTCTCGCCCTCACCAACACGATGGCACGAATACTATCTCTTTAGGTAGGTCTACTATACTACGGTAGTACCACTTCTGGTCGAGTTGGCACGTTCCTGCTGAAATCAGCGTGGCTCTACTTCCTTTTTTCAATTTAAGAAGGAACTAAAGTAGGTTGCCTGGAAGAAATTGCTTTTTAGCGATAAGGCCGCCATTTGAACACGGTGATTCAATTGATGTATTATGTAAACTATATATTTATGTAAACTGTTATATCTGTTTTACAATAAAGTGTATTCTATTCTATTCCATTCTCTAAAGTACGTATCTTAGTGTTTTATTTTCAAAAGACAACTCCCCCATTAGGAATATACATTCCTGTGTCACGGGGATCTTTACAAACATACATGAAACGGACACAAAGTACATTCAGACTTAGAACAACAATTTATGGATCACACAAAATGTTGTCCCATGTAGGATTTGAACCCACAACACTTGGTGCAATAGGAAGCGGTGTGGCGACCACTGAAACCACTTTTTTTACGTGTCGGAACCCCCTCGGGCCTTACCCCACCAAACGGTAAAACCAAACGGTGAGCCACTCTGCGCCTGAGACGGGAGGGATCCGGGAACTGCACCACCGAATCCACTTTTTTTTTTAACCTGTGGAAACTCGGGCCTTCACCCCACCGGGGTTTGCGGCGGACACACGCGGTGTGTCGGGATCGAACCGACTAAAACCACACGGTGTGCCACTCTGCGCCTGAGACGGGAGAGATCCGGGAACCACTTTCTTACGCCATCCGGACCCCTCCCAGCGCTTGCCCGCACTGAAGCGGGCACTGTCTGATGGTAAAAACTCTCAATTTAGGCGACGTACGGCACACGCGTAACGTCGCCCCCTCGCGGCTGGCCTGTGAAGCGGATGGGGGGGAAAATCCGTCCTACCCATCCGCGGCCACACTCAGGGCGGCATGACGCGCTGATAGCCACGCCTCCGCCGCCCGGTTCGCCGGCGGTGGATCGGGTCCGAGTGGAGGTCGTCCTCCCGGGCCTTCTTCGCCGCCTCCTTCTGCGAGATGACTTCCTCGCAGAAGGTCGCAACCGCGGTAAAACTACTCTCGCCGCCGGCCATGGAGCGAACGACAGCCGGCAGCGAAAGATCTCCTCCGATGACTGCAGTGAGGGCCCGACGCTGCGGTGCCCAAGCGGGGCACACCGCCAGCGTGTGCTGGGTCGAGTCCTCACTGCAGTTGCAGTGGGCCACCACTTTGACTGCCAAGTCGGGACTCAATTCCCTCCGCGTGACCGAGTGCAGGTACTTCCCGGAGCAACCGTGCCCGGCAAGCACCTGCGTCAGTCGGAAGGAAAGGGTCCCGTGCTGCCGCCCTGCCCACTCGAGGATGACCGGCTGGAGGGCCTCCACGGTGGCGAAGCCAGAGAGACTCCCCTGGTGGCCAGGCATGCCGCCTCCTGGAAGTTCGCCCCCCGGGCTGTGACCAACATGTCATCGGCGTAACAGATTACGCCTAGCCCGGAGGGGAGACGTTCTCGAAGGAGACAATCGTACCCCACGTTCCACAGGAGTGGTCCTAGGACAGCCCCTGCGGAACACCGCACGACATGGGTCGCCGTCTCAAGGTGCCATCTCGATTCTCGTACACGACGGTATGCTCCACCAAATAGTCTGCCACCAGCCGCCTCAGGTACTCTGGCACCCCGTGGTACTATTAAAGGCATTGGCGATGTCCAGAGACACCGCCAACACCACGCCGCCACAGCTCACCGCCTCTTCGGTCACGGCCCTCAGGCGCATCACGGCATCGACCGTCGAACGCCCCTCTCGGAATCCGAATTGGGCGTCCGACAGGTAGGGGCCCACCTTGCTGAGGTGCCGGACGATGCGGGCAGAGAGCACCCTCTCGAACAGCTTTCCCGCCTCGTCCAACAACACGATGGGCCTGTTGGCCGCGACCGAATCGGCAGGCTGTCCCGGCTTCAAGACATAATATGGGTCAACCTTCCTAACCAATTGATTTAGCTCATCAAATCACGAACTTATATACTTATATATATACGTTTATATGTATGTGTATGTAGGTATATTAATACAGACGCATATATGTATGTTTATGTATACAACACTGTATATATTTGTCTCCTCTAACGTATATGGTAGTATATGTATATTCAGGCTTATTGTATTATTTGTTAAAATCACTGTTACAATTTCCTCATATATATATATATAATGTGCACCTTTTTTTTACGTTTGGGAACCCCCTCGGGCCTTCACCCCGGGGTTTGCGGCGGGGCGGTGTGTCGGAATCGAACCAACTAAAACCACACGGTGTGCCACTCTGCGCCTGAGACGGGAGAGATCCGAGAACCGCTTTCTTACGCTATTCGGACCATATTATGTGCACCTACCTCATCTTTCTCTGCATTGCCTAATCGGTTGACTGGCATAGATTGCCTTGGGCATTAAGTCCGCCGTTACATGTATTTATGCATAAAGTATATAATAAATAAAGATATATGCTACAATCGTATACGTCATTAGAAAACTAACAAAGGAATGGGAATGAAGCCACATTAATGCTCAATCACGTAGTGAAAATAAAATCTATATATATATATATATATATATATATATTTATATATATATATATATATATGAAAGAGGAA